>JAPWTK010001446.1:0-41400 GCA_029963805.1 Aromia moschata
AAAATTTGATGATAAATCATTATCACTGCGTTGAGTGCTGCTCGCCGCAGCGCCGTCCCTCGCGGACACTTTCCGGATAATAGTCCGGGAGGCAGGGACAATTTTCTTGCGCGTTTTGTCCCTACTGATTCTGGAAACAATAGCTACTATGCGTGTCAAATGGATTGAGCCCTCACTTTGATCGTTTACAAAAAAAAAACTGCTGGACCGAAACTTTTTATATGATTCCTTGTACCATTCACTATAACATGTTAAAATAGCAAAGGTGCGTAATACACTTTTCAAGATATTGGTGATTATATAAAAATAATACCGAATTTGGTCACTGATCTCGACAAAATGACATTTGTAAATTAATTTTGAGAAAAGCATTTCTTCAAACTACTTCGAAATATAAAGAAACTTAAATTTAACCTTCTTTTGTACAGTGAGAGCGTAAAGTCGCGCATAAATTCGATAAAAATGAAAGAATAAAAATATTTTTTTAGAAAAACGCTGTCAAAGATATGACGTCATCGATATTTTTTTAAATGACGATATATGGCTTGTGATACGTCATCTGAAAGCTCTTATTTCACGCAGTACACTCCAAAATTTTGTGTGTTTATATTTTAGAGCCAGACTGTTATAAAATAAATTATTTCAAAGTTATAATTTTGAGTAGCATATGGAAGGATTCTTTATTGTTAAATAATTTATTTTTCAACAATTAAAAACATAATTGATTTTAAAGAAATATGTATTTTAAAAGATATTGGTTGGTGCATAAATATGCAAGGAAAAATTGGTAGAAAAGGGCACACAGAAATTTTGAAATTTTTAAAAAATAGTTTAATATATTTAATAATTTAATAGTTTAATAAATTTAATATAGTTAAAATACTTAATATAGTTAAGATACTGAAGGAGAAGATTAAAATTCATCTTCAGAAGAAGAGAAGATTAAAACTCAGTTTTAATCTTCTCCTGAAGGAGAAGATTCAAATTCAGTTTTAATCTCCTCCTGAAGATGCCAACTTGGTTGGCGAAACGCGCGTCGAGAAAAGTATAGTAGTTCGGTGTTTCGTGGAAAACGTTCAGTTTTTTGGTCCTGTATTATTTAAATAATTATGTATTACTTAAATAATATAGGGTGGGCCCATCAGATGGTTTCTTTTAAAATTGCTATTAAAACTACATCGTTGAATATTCTTAAATGATTGTCGCTTTATTCAAGAAAGTATGCCTTTCCATTATTTATGAAAAACAATTTCAGTTAAATGGCCGCCGCGGCTGGCTTGGCAATAGTTCATTCTTTTCACCCAATTTTGCAGTACATTCTCGATTATTTATGGCTCTATTGCACGAATAACTCGATTGATGTTATCCTTCAGTGCGTCAATTGTTTGTGGATCGTTGGAGTAACAACAGTCCTTAACATGTCCCCATAAAAAATAGTCCAACGGTGTTAAATTGCAAAAAAGTGCAGCTGCGCGATGGCCAATTATTGTCTCTAAACGGCTGATAACACGGTTACCGAATTTAGTGTGCAAAGGATCGATTGTTTCACGGCTTGTGTGACACGTTGCTCCATCCTGCTGGAATCCAAGTCCAAATCGCCAAATCGCGGCCACAAAAAATCAGTTAACATGTCTCTGTAACTCATTCCATTGGCTGTAACGCAGTTACCAATCTTCATTTTGAAAGAAGTACGGACAAATGATGCCACCACTCCAAAACCCTCACCAAACAGTCACTCTTGCAGGATGCATTGGCTTCTCTATGACAACGTGTGGATTTTCGGAACCCCAAATCCTGCAGTTCTGTTTATTAACATGTCCTCAAGATGAAAAGAGCTTCGCCCGAAAAAAATATTTTTCGATTGAAATCGGAGTCAGTTTCAAACTCATTTAAAGCCCACATGGAGAAGCGAAAACGAAGTGGATGGTCATTTCCTTTACCTCTTGAGTAAGTTGCAACTTGTAAGCAAATAATCCGAGGTCTTTATGCAATATTCTCCTCAGAGAAGTGCGACTGACATTAAGTTGTGCTCTGTGACGAGTTGAGGTTCTTGAATTTTTCACGCACACTGGGCAACAGCAGCAATTCTTTCAGCTGTGCGCACCGGACGAACACGTGGATGACTTCTGTTATCAATTAGCATGCTATCCAACTGCACGAACTTTCCTTAAGAACTTTCTTACACCAGGCGTTGACGGAGCTTCATTTCGACCAAACATTGTTCTCAATTTTCTCACTGTTTCTGCAACACAGCATTCACTTTGGAAATAATTTTTCAATATTTCCCAACGTTGTTCAAGCGTAAAAAGATCACCACATATATGTCAAATGTCAAGCGCGTCAGTGTCGGCAATGTAGAAATAACACTCATTGTCAGTTTAAAAAGAAACCAATAGATGGCCCACCCTTACGTGTTTTCTTCGCTTACGTTATTTGACGAAAAATAAATTAAATTCTACCATGTAAAAATATATAGAGTATGTAAATTAAAAATAATATATATGTAAATTATAATAAAATAAAAAAATACATAATTATGTAAAAAAAGCATAACTAAATACGAAAATTTACCCCCATTTTTCCGTGTTTAAAATTTATTCAGTGCTTTCAACTTATAGCTTGCGAATGCCACAGATTTGTACTAAGCTGCTGGCCACTCGAACTTAAACATAGACTTTTAGGCGAAATTTAAAGTTCAATATTTTTAACAGGGATGCAAATTTTTGAACGCGGCTTGCAAATTTTAAGAGCTAGTTTTTTTTCGGATTAAGCTGCATGACGTATATTTATCGTAGGACCATAGGTTTATTATATACGGGGTGATCAATGAAGTTATGCCAAAAATCAAAAAGTTTGTATGAGCGAAATTTTCGCAAAAAATTTTTTTGGTCGTTGCAATATGGTTCGTTACTAAGGTAACATCAATATCTCTAGACGTTTTTGTCAGTTTTTGGATTAAGGCCCTTGGGCTTTGTACACACTACTCAACATAAAATTTGGGTAGCAAAATTTTTAAAATGCTATAACTTGACATTGGATTGACGGTTCTTGATGATTTTTGCGCATTTGGAATCTTTATTTCACGTAGATTTTCTCTAGTCTATGCATTTTATTTGAGGGTTGAAATTTACACATTATACCGGGTCGATAATGAACAAAAACGTAGGGTACGACGGGCTCTAAGGTTTGGCATTATTTAAGTTTTTGTAAAAATAAATTCTCACCTCAAGTTGTTTTTATTTAACTTTCTTCTCACTGTTCTGTCCGAAACTCATATCCCAGTTTGTTGTCTCAAAGAATCATTCAGTTTTACAGAGTTTTTTGTCCACCCCCATGCCCATAATTATGATCGGGTGTATTTTCTACGCGACGCATCAATTTCAAAGTAGGATTTGTAAAAACAAATTTGTTGTTATGGAATTAAAAACTGTTAACATTATTCTAGAAATAATCTGACACATTTCAATTATTTATTTATAATTTTGTAAATTTTAATTAATATGAGGCGTTTAACCATGGCAAAAAAGGAAAATTGCATTCGATAAGAAGTCGAATGCAATTTTCCCGAAGGAATGTCAAAAGAGCGAATTTTGACGAAGGAATGTCAAAAGAACAAATTGCGCACATTTTCAATGTCAGCCAAAAGACAATTTATAATTTGAAGCGCCGCATCGAAACTACTGGTGATCATAATTATGAGCATGGGGTGGACATACAAAAAAAAATAAACGAAAGAACCGAAAGAATTTGAATGAGAGAAACTATGCAGAATAGAACAAAGAACTCTAGAAATCTAAATGACTCTTTAAGACAACAAACTGGAGTGAGAGTTTCGGACAGAATAGTGAGAAGAACATTAAATAAAAACAACTTGAGGTGAGAATTTATTTTTACAAAAACTTAAATAATGCCAAACAATAGAGCGCGTCGTACCCTACGTTTTTGTTTATTATCGACCCGGTATAATGTGTAAATTTCAACCCTCAAATAAAATGCTTAGACCAGAGAAAATCTACGTGAAATAAAGATTCCAAATCCGCAAAATCATCAAGAACCGTCAATCCAATGTCAAGTTATAGCATTTTTAAAATTTTGCTACCTAAATTTTATGTTGAGTAGTGTGTACAAAGCCTAAGGGCCTTAATCCAAAAACTGACAAAAACGTCTAGAGATATTGATGTTACCTTAGTAACGAACCGTATTGCAACGACCAAAAAAATTTTTTGCGGAAATTTCACTCATACAAACTTTTTGATTTTTTGCATGACTTCATTGATCACCCCGTATATAATAAACCTATGGTCCTACGATAAATATACGTCATGCAGCTTAATCCGAAAAAACTAGCTCTTAAAATTTGCAAGCCGCGTTCAAAAATTTGCATTCCTGTTAAAAATATTGAACTTTAAATTTTGCCTAAAAGTCTCTATGTGTAAGTTCGAGTGGCCAGCACTTTATATTGGGCGTTTTATTTTCCTACGAAATACGTGAATAATAACCTCGACCCTGTATCTCCGGTCTCTCCCGAATATAACGTTGCCAATTACCTAATCTCGAAGGCTATTAGACGGCAGCGATATATCGGGGCCGAGATTGGGATTCCTCCGTTCATTTCTGCTCGCTCCCGCTCCCGCGACGGCGGCGGCGGCGGCGGGAGACTATCCGTCCGCCATCAAATCAGGGCGAGATTATTTCGGGAGATTTGATTGAATGTAACCCCTCGACATCCATCATGTTTAGTGAGGCACCGTACAAGTCCAAATGATCTGACTTCTGTTCGTCTAAATCCCGGCCCAGCGGCCGCTCCCCAGGGATCCCCTCGGCAAATTCCTTTATCTCCAGAAATACCCCGGATACTGTGTATACGATGTTCGCCCTGTTCGGCTAAGTAACGTTTTCGGGGCATTACGTTATTTGCTTCCTCGAAGTTTTCGTTGTCGTCGTCATTAGGAAAGACGAAAAATGTACTTTTGTTCGCTTAAAATATATAAGATGATTGGCCGAAACCATCCGCTAAAAGTATTGAGGCCTGTAGAAATTACTAATTTTTGAACATTTTGACTTAAGCTAATAAACCTTTAGTGGACTTTATCAGAATATTTCGGCACCAACTTCCTTATTTTAAATGGAATAATACCTTTTTTCTACGACCATTTTATAATTTTTAAATTATATGTCTTCGTATGTTTCATAATTAGGTTCATTATAATACAAATTTTCATTATGGTACAGATTTCACAGTCAATCAAATTCCATGTTTCTTCAATCAAGTAGCCTTTTGCGAAAATTGGTGATTTGATTTTGGCATTTGTTGTTTACGAAAGTTCGCTTCTTTATAGCAACTTTTAAGAATATTTAAATCAAAAACCATGTCTGATTACAACATAAGTAATAGTGAAGAATTATCTTCCACTCCTCTAGATATTCGAGAAAAGGCGACAAATGCAGTCGAGAATATATTACCAGAGAAATAAAAAAAATCTATGAAACATTATTTGGACAGTTTATGGACTGGAGAAACACAAATAATGTTAGGTACCTCGTTTTCAGAGAATGTTTTAATTGCTTATTTTCAAGAACTTGCTGAAAAAATGAAATCATCAACATTATGGACACATTATTCTATTATAAAAACATTATTAAACATTAAACATAGCATTGACATATCTAAATATAAGAAGTTACATACTTTTTTAAAGCGTAAATCGGAAGGATATATGTATAGGAAAGAAATCCGAAACGTTTTCTCCAGAAGAAATCTTTTTATAGACGAAGCACCAGATAATCAGCTCCTTTAATATTATGTTAATATGTTCCATTTTTGTTTAAATAAATAACATTTTTAAGTGTGTTGTATATTTGTAAATGGTCGTAGAAAAAATAGCGTATGCAACTCTTATGTAATGGCTATTAATACACTCGCAATCGTAACTTTCTGCTCGTGTATTGTAATAGCCATAATTACATGATCGTTGCATAAAAGCTATATTTTATTCCGTATTTCGATTTTGCGCGATTTTAGGTAAGTATATTTTCTTGCCCTCTACCTATCTTTTACCGATTTTTGAGGTAGGTACTTCCGTTTTTTTTTAATTTTGTCCATTATTTAGCGCCATAATCTTTGAAACTATGTATGTGTAGTGCTCATTTTAAAAAATTAAATATTGGTATTAGCATTGTTTTTGGTAGAATCCTAAAGACAAGCAGCGATGCTTTTATTATATCTCAATTATGTACAGTGTTTAAAATAAAACTAGGTACCTTTTAGCCCAACTTATACTTTAAATAAATACGCTGCTCCATATTGTATTTTACATTTTAATGTAGAATTAAATTCTGATACCATTTATATTAGCATCCCCTACACCTATATTTAATAGTTATTCAGCGTTTTTTAAAAATTTTCTTATAACTCCTTACACTTCGTTTGATTTTTTTACTAGCGTTATTAACCCTGATAATTATTATGTTTTTCATATTTTCTTAATGTAAAAAATAAATGAGTCACATCTCGAAGGTGGGGATGACCCTAACATTATATTACAGAAACCACTTTCCAATACTATTAGCTATTGTTAATCATAACTACACCTACTCATATTGTATATTCTGTGACTGGGTAAAATAAAATGTACCTACTGACAGCTATGAAATACATGTATGAGTAAGTAAAAAAAAAAAACTTTCACGTTTTAAATAATAGATAATGCAATTTATCTAAAAACTTTACAGTCATAGTGTCACTGCCGTCTTGTTCCAAGCATCTTAAGCGTATAATAAATAAATATCCATAATTGAATATTCTTGATGTTGACGAACGCAGAAGGCACACTGTACAACTTGATTGACTCGAAGATGACATAAATTGTACTATTGCTTAAAACAGTAACAGTAACATTAGCACAATCATACATACTATTGATTTTGATATACGAGGTGTGGCTATTAAATAACCGAATTGCTGTCATAACACTTTTTATTCGTTACCAATTACAGTAGCAACTTTTTCGCCTTCAATGTACTTCCCTTGGTGATCTCTACACCGCTCCATACGACTTTTGCATTGTTGAAAGCAGTGCTGGAAGTCCGTTTCTGTCAGCTGGTTCAGAACCTCCATCGCTTTTGCTTTAACCGCTTCCACACTTTCGAATATTGTCCCCTTCAGCGCCGATTTGACCTTGGAAATAAGAAAAAAGTCACAGGGGGCAAGGTCAGGCGAGTATGGTGGATGTTCTACCACAGTAATGCCGTATTATGTGGATGTTCTAACACAGTAATTCTGTGTATGTGCCAAACCAGTCATGCCACAGTAATGCGTTTTGCAAAAAACCTCTTCACAGACAAAGCAGAATGGGCCGGTGAATTGTCGTGGTGAATCTTCCATGATTTGGTCCTCCACAAGTTGGGTCTTCGTCTTCTCACACGCTCACGAAGGGCCGTCATAACCCCGATGTAATAATGTTGATTGACCGTCTCCGTTCATTGTTTACGTTCACTGGGACCCTCTGGGGCCTAGTGAACGTAAACAATGTATCGAATGTCAATAAGACGATCATCATCGCTTTGAATTTGGATTTGCTCATCCTGGCTTTTTTTGCCCTGACGAGTTCGGGCTCTTCCAATGCATGGATTGGCGCTTTGTTTCGGTGTCGTAAGTAAAAACCACAATTCATCACAAGTAATCACCGTGTCTAACAAGCCTGGATCAGTGTCAGTGTTGTTTAGAAGGTCAGCGCAAATGTTCAGCATTCTTGATTCGTTTTGCTCGGGAGTGAGGGAGTTTTGGCACCATTTTTGCGCAAACTTTGTGCATGTTGAACGATTCATACAAAATCTGGCGAACACATTCTTTGTCGGGTCCTGTTATTTCAGCAAGCCCTCGGATGCTTAGACGACGATCTTCGCGGAAAAGTGTATCAATTTTTTCAACGTTTTCGTCCGTTTTTGACGTTGAGGGCCGTCCGGGGCGCCGACCGTCTTCGGTCGTTTCACATCCGTCTTTAAACAGTTTAAACCATTCAAAAACTTCTGTGCAGGATAAACATTCATCCCGTACATTCTCCTGTACTTGTTATAAGATTACATAACCTTCTGCAAAAGTTTTTCCCAGTTTGACAAGAAACTTGAGATTGCTCCATTTGAACACTTATTATTTTCGACACGTCACTGGTGTGTAGAGTAATTCAACGACTGCTACAGTCAAACTGACCGACCCACTGACTAGTCCAGTGAGCTCAGGGTGGAGAAAGTATCACCAAACACAGTTCTGTTCAAACTTGTCGCGACACGCTCGCAGCACGCCGGTAGCAGCATCAGTTCGGATATTTAATAGCCACACCTCGTATATACATATAGTCAAAAATGATTTATTAAAAGTTATGCGTGAATTAAAAAAACGTTAAATAACTGAAAAATGTATTAAATATTGGAATAGGGAATGCTAATATAGATTGATGCAGAATTGAATTCCACATGAAAATATTAAGTAAAATATGGGTCATTGTATTTGCAAAATTTGAGTTTGGATGGTTTGAAGTTGGGCTAATTGGTAGTTCTCTTTTAAACTTACACATAACTGACAAGTAATAAAATAATTAGTGCAAAGATTTAGTATTCTACTAACCACAGTACCAATACCGATCACTTTATTTTCTAAAATGAGCATTACATATAGATTCAAATATTAGGGCGCTAATGAATAAAATTTCTGATCAAAAAATTAGATATAATTCAAAAACGGGAACAGATAGATATAAGGAAATCTCATGAAAATGTACCTAAAATAACATGTCAAATCTAAATATGCAATAAAAAGGTACCATTCCATTTTAACTAAGGAAGATGCGGACTCCGGTATAACTGGAAGTGCAGCCATCTTGAAAATATTTTCATCAACTCAGCCATAGGCCTGTTAGCTTAAGTCCTTAAGTCGTTAAGTTAAATTTTATTATGCCTAATACTTTCAGCGAATGATGCCTAACATATACTGACGATTGCCTTGACTTTTACCCTTATTACTAGCAGAAATACACACACAAAAATAATTAATTATAAACTGATTTTATTTAATATCCATCGGGTTGATGGTTTTCATAATTAATGCTAGCGGTTGTCTCCTCTTGCCTCTTCGTCATGCGATAGACGCGAAACTAAATCAGACCGAACGAGCAAAGTGACAGGTCACAACTGCGGGGATAAACTTGGATTACGTTAGATTGATGGCCGGGGATGATATAATAGAAATAGAAAAGAGCGCGAGGTGTTTATGTAATGAATAAACTATGCCGGGTGTTCCAACTAGGACGGTTCCTTCCATTATTCTGTTATTGGGAATTAAAAAAAAAAGTTTGAAATAAAAGTTGACCAAAGTTAAGCTCTGCATTTACATTAACAGAATTATGAAAGAACCCGTCTTGGTTGGAACACCCGGTAGAGACATTTATAGTTCCAAAATAAATAATGAAATAAGTTAGGATCAAAGTTAAAAGAAGAAAATGTAATTTAGTGTAGCCTAACAACGATAGTGGTGGGTGCTCCAAGGGTATTCTGTAATATATAATAATCAGTTGACATTCAAGAATATTACAGACAATAGAAAGTGGTTTATTAATATTTATTTATAGTCCAATCAATAGGTAAACCCAATGTATAATTTCCAAAATCTTTAACAGGAAACAAAAAATATGGTCGTATAGGAAAAACATTCTAAGAAACACAGCGTTTTTTGTCCTTCGGGTTTTAACGGCGAACTTTTTTTTAATATCGATTGCTGCATTAGTTTTCGAGATATATCTCGACTATTTTTGTGTTTGCTAAATCTTTTGCAAATTGACGTTTTGAAACTTGCTACTTGCTGTAACTGTAGCCGACGGCAAGTCAAAAAAACTCTTTTTTTTCAAAATTGAAAAATATCGAACATTTTTCGAGATATATCGATTTTTCCAATAAAAGACGATCTCCAAAATGGAATCTGCCTGCTCGATGGATAGTCCTTGAGTAACGAATCGGAGCTCATTTCTTTCTTGGAGAGTTGTACTATCATGGCAAAAAAAGAATGGTAACAATTTTATAAATTTTAAGTGTTTATTTAACTTCTTTCTCTACGAGCTTTAGTTTTTTTTTTTTATTTACGAAAAAACGTTTTTTTCCAACGAATTTTTTTAGGTTAAGTTCGCCATTAAAATGCCAAGGAAAAAATCTTTCTTAGAATTTTTTTCCCATACGACCATATTTTTGGTTTCCTGTCAAAAAATTTAGGAAACTATACCTATTGATCGGACTATTAGGTAGTAGCTGTTTTTAACGGCGAACTTTTTTTTTAATATCGATTGCTGCATTAGTTTTCGAGATATATCTCGACTATTTTTGTGTTTGCTAAATCTTTTGCAAATTGACGTTTTGAAACTTGCTACTTGCTGTAACTGTAGCCGACGGCAAGTCAAAAAAACTCTTTTTTTTCAAAATTGAAAAATATCGAACATTTTTCGAGATATATCGATTTTTCCAATAAAAGACGATCTCCAAAATGGAATCTGCCTGCTCGATGGATAGTCCTTGAGTAACGAATCGGAGCTCATTTCTTTCTTGGAGAGTTGTACTATCATGGCAAAAAAAAGAATGGTAACAATTTTATAAATTTTAAGTGTTTATTTAACTTCTTTCTCTACGAGCTTTAGTTTTTTTTTATTTACGAAAAACCGTTTTTTTTCCAACGAATTTTTTAGGGTTAAGTTCGCCATTAAAATGCCAAGGAAAAAAATCTTTCTTAGAATTTTTTTCCCATACGACCATATTTTTGGTTTCCTGTCAAAAAATTTAGGAAACTATACCTATTGATCGGACTATTAGGTAGTAGCTGTTAGTTAATTTTTGTGGTTGAGATTAATTTTTACTTTGAATTAACTACTGAAACCAAATAATTTTTGTTTTCCTAAATGAAACATCTTCCTACTAGTAGGTGTCATAAGGATAAATCAGGTCTGAAAGGTCATATAGGTCAATAAAAGCTAAACTGGTCATAAATGTCATAGAGGCTGTAAAGGTTATATTCAAATCTCCCCACATTTAAAAATATAAACTATTTTTGTACATATTTAGTTTATCTATAATTATGGAAAAATTAGATGTGAAAGGTCACATTAGTCACAGAAATTGTAAAGGTCATATGGGTCATGAGGGTTATAAAAATAGTAAGGGTCAGGTGGGTCATAAAGGTCTTACAGTCCATAAAATTCATACAAGTTACAAAGGTCCCAAAGTTCATTCAGTTCATAAAAGTCAGATTAGTCATAAAGGCCATGAATGTTATATTCAAATCTCTGGCTTTTAAAAATATAAACTAATACAGATTCAGTCTACGTAATTATGGAAGAACTAGAAGTTGTTTGCGCCACCTATTCTAAGAAAGTGATTTTTCCACTGCTGGTCTCATTGAATCTAATCGTCCCATTGACTCCAACAGTCTCATTGACTCCAATGATCCCATGACTTCAATGATCCAAATCAATGATCAAAATCCTTAATGATCAAAATCAATCAGGTCCGAAGGATCATATAGGTCATTAAAAGCCAAAATGGTCATGAATGTCATAAAGGCTGAAAATATTTTACATAATGCTACCAGTTGTCTATCAGACTACGCGTAACAAATTTTTGTTTGAATAGGACAATTGTCCAGTCTACATGGCTTCAATAATAAATCATTTGGTTTCGAATTCAATATTGAAGTTTTACAATGACCCGCAAAAAGTGCGGACTTAAATCCGATTGAGACTGTTTGGGAAGAAGCGTGCGAGGAATTAACAAATTAAGAGCATTTGGGAAGATCCTTTATTGATTCCATGCCATGTAGACTTGAAGAAGTCGTTCAAAAAATGGGGTCCAAACAAAATATTATTTTTTTCAAGTTTTTAATCGTTGTACCTATATAAGTTTTGTTGTACATAAATATTCGTCTTTATTAATTTCATTCAGAATAGTTGTTAGGTTACGATTAATATGTTAAAAAAGCGCATTTACACGATACAAAAAGTTCTCCCAGATTTATCTGAACACGATTGTACATTTGAATACAAATCAATATTATTGTGAAATAAATCGAGTATTGTTCTCAATGAGTGGTTGTATACGTATTACAACGTTTAACTTATTATATATTTTTGTAGCCTATTCTTGATGAAGTGTAGGTAGTACAGAATCAACACAATAAAGTTGGCATAAATCACAAGCATAACACAGCTCCACAAAAAAAAATTCGATTGCAGGGGTCTGACTATGTATACTATAAAATTGCTCCATCAGATCCGGTTCTTTTCCTAACCTCAAAAGACAGGCCTAAAACCATGACATTCAAGCTAAAAAATCATACAATTTGATAAACACCCAAACGAAATCCCATAACTAATAGTATATTTCATTAATTCGATAACCATATAATCTCAAAACTTATCTTAGGTCCTATAACCTCAAAAACCCAATAACCATATGATTCTAAAACCCTTAACTCAGTAAAAGAGACTTATACGCGTTTAAGCAGTGTAAATCGATACTGTTGAACGGATTTCACTCAATCTCAAAGTACCACTTAAACTCAAAACCGCGTGATCTCTAAAATATCATAGCCTCAAAAATCCCATAACCTTGTGAATGAAAAACCTTATAAACAAGAAAAAAGAGACATACGCATTCAAGCAGTGTAATTCAATATGTTTGAAACGAGTGTGCCCTTCAACCTCACTACCACTCAACCTCAAAATTTGGTTATTTGGTTATGAGGTTTTAAGAGAGGTTAAGGTTAAGAGAGATTAAAGGACACACCCGTTTCAAACATTGATTTACACAGCTTGAATGCGTATAAGTCGGGTTTATTTTTTTTTACGGGTTTATAAGGTCTCTTTTTTCAATCACAAAGTTATGGGATTTTGAGGTTATGAGGTTTGTAGGATCACGCGGTTTTGAGATTAAGTGGTACTGGGATTGAAGGGGAAATCCATTTCAAACATCTCGATTTACACTGCATAAGCGCGTATAGGTCTTTTTTACTGAGTTATGGGGTTTTAGAGTCATAAGATTATTGGGTTTTTGAGGTTATGGGGCCTAAGGTTATGGAGTTTGAGATTATATGGTTATGGAATTGATGAAATATATTATTAGTTATGGGATTTCGTTTGGGTGCTTATCAAATTATATAATTTTTAGCTTGAATTTCATGGTTTTAGGCCTGTTTTTTGAGGTTAGGAAAAGGACCGGACCTGATGGAGCAATTTGGACTTCGGATTCGGTTTCAGCGACCCAAAAAACATATAGTACACATAGTCAGATCCCTGCAAACGAACTTTTTTTTGTGGAGCTGTGTAATATATGCCAATTGTACATTTTATGTGTCTTTATAATTACGGTTTAATTATTACATCACAATTAACAGCGTTAAATACATACATATATCCATGTTCTATTCCTAATACATATGTATGCCGCGCTTATTTGACTAATAATAATAATGATGATGATAATGACCCCTTAAATTACTGCGCAATCGACGTCGTCAATACCTCGTGCGAACCCGTCCAATTAGGTATTTATTTTGAGCGGACGCGCGAGATTTATCCGTTCGGTTATTAACCGCAAGTTTATTAGAGGGATTACCATGTAAATGATATACAAATGGCGGGTAATAATTGCGACGAATGTAAATTTAGTATGCCGTGCCGGTCGGTCATCAATAGCGAAATCGTCGGGCTGTGCTCCGCGCGCCTCTAATGAAGACGCATCGGGCCATCGTTGCGTTATGTTGTGCCCACCTATTTAACTTTGTGTGCACACGCACCGGCCGTAAATATCGAATCCGTTTTAATCGCCCGACCCAACCATAATATCTGCGTATGTACGTGGGCGCTTTGATTTTCCTCCGGCGCGGCGGGCTCCCCCGGAATTGATACCACCTTCGACGCAGAATACACAGTGCGGTCTATGGGCGTAGGCGAGGAGGGTTAGAGGTGCCTATCCACCCCTAAAGTGCTCGGAGGAGTACTCAACCTTATGAACAAAATTAAATACTAAATACAATTTAATTTATTAAATACCATCCCATTAATTAAATCCCATTGAATCCAATGGTCCCATTGAATCCAGTGATCACATTAACCCCATTGACTCCAACAGTCTCATTGACTCCAATGGTCCCATGAACTCAATGATGCCTTTGACTCTGTGGTCCCATAGACTCCAATGATCCCATTGAATTCAATAGTCCGTTCGACACCAATGATTCCATGACCTAAATGATCCAACTTACCCCAATGATCCCATATTCCCCAATGATGTCGTTGACTCCAATGATCCCATTGAGTCCATGACCTCATGACCTCAATGATCCTTTGTCCCCAGTCCCAATGATGCCATTGACTCCAGTTGCCCCATTAGTCCCAATAATCCCATTTAATCTAATAGTTCCATTGACACCAATGATCTCATAACTTCATTGATCTAATTGACCCCAATGTTCCCATGACCTCAATGATGCCGTTGACTATGTGGTCCCATAGACTCCAATGATCCCATTGAATTCAATAGTCCGTTTGACAACAATGATGACCTAAATGATCCAACTGACCCCAATGATGTCGTTGACTCCAATGATCCCATTGACTCCATGACCCCATGACCTCAATGATCCTTTGTCCCCAGTCCCAATGATGCCATTGACTCCAATTGCCCCATTAGCCCCAATAATCCCATTGAATCTAATAGTTCCATTGGCACCAATGATCCCATTGGCTTCAATGGTCTCATTGATCCATTGGTCCCATTGAATCCAATGGTCTTCATGATGAATGACTTCAATGATCCAATTAACTCCAATTATCTCATGACGACAATGATCCCATGACGTTAATGATCCAATCGACCTCAATGATCCCATTGAATTAATAGTCCCTTTGACACCAATGATTCAATGATCTAAATGATCCAACTGACCCCAATGATGTCGTTGACTCCAATGATCCCATTGACTCCATGACCCCATGACCTCAATGATCCTATGTACCCAGTCCCAACGATCTCATGACATTATGATCTGAAGCCATTAATAAATAGATATGATATATACAGTGTGTGTCCTTTGAAATGTAGCCACCCTCTTATTATGGAGGGGGTTGGACGATTTTCAATCAGTCTGGTGGTTTTTTTCTGATACGCTATTGGGCGTGGAAAACTGGGTTTGACTAGTACGCATTTTTTTTTAATGAATAGAAATTTCTATTCGCCCATGTCTCAAATATATCTATATATATAATTTTATTTCAATACCTTACAAAGGGTATTTAGCACAAATAAACAGATTCTCAAAAAATTATGATTTTTGTTTGGCTCCGTACATATCATACTTTGTATAGAGCAGATTCACTTGTTGACTCAGAGGGCTAATTGATGTTATTGGATTGTCCGTCATCACTTGCCTAACCATTTCAACGTTTTCCTCTTTGTAGTTAATTTGTCCTTACCCTTTGTAGTTAGTTTGCCGATACAAATTAGGAAAAGTTTTACTCACCGTCTAAAATTGTTGAAATGAATAACTACGTCTGGAAAAAACTTCCCTGAAGTCCTCAAATGCAGGTTTCATCGTATACAATATCCAGTTTCCATTGATTCTACTGCCATTTCTAAAATAAATTTCAAGTGATTTGAGTGATGATTTTTTTATTTTGTAATTGTGACAGCTATTTCAAAAGATTGACAATAAAGTTTCGCTTCGACATAGCCGCTATTTCCGTATCTCTCTTTCATAGCCAGATTTGATGACATTTTTTTAATGGCTCGTTGTGGAAATTAAGAATGTGGAAATTAAGTTGATTTAAAAAAATGGGACTGTAGTAGGGTGTTTTATTAAAAAATAATATAAGTCATCCTGTTTTTAATTTTGGGATCAGTTTTTGTTTTCTTAGTTAAAATATTAAAAATATTGAGGAAAAACACTGCAACTTTTGTCTTTGAAATTGGTACTTTACGAGGTGTGGCTATTAAATAACCGAATTGCTGTCATAACACTTTTTATTCGTTACCAATTACAGTAGCAAATTTTTCGTCTTCAATGTACTCCCCTTGGCGATCTCTACACCGCTCCATATGATTTTTCCATTGTTGAAAGCAGTGCTGGAAGTCCGCTTCTGTCAGCTGGTTCAGAACCTCCGTCGCTTTTGCTCTAACTGCTTCCACACTTTCGAATCTTCTGCCCTTCAGTGTCAGCGTGTCTAACAAGCCTGGATCAGTGTCAATATTGTTTAGAATGTCAGCGCAAAGGTTCATTCTTGATTCCTCTTGCTGGGGAGTGAGGAGTTTTGGCCCCATTTTTGCGCAAACTTTGAGCGTGTTGAACGATTCATGCAAAATCTGGCGAACACATTCCTTGTCGGGTCCTGTAATTTCAGCAAGCCCTCGGATGCATAGGCGACGATCTTCGCGTATTAATTTACCGATTTTTTCAATGTTTTCGTCCGTTTTTAACGTTGAGGGTCGTCCGGGCGCGGATCGTCTTCGGTCGTTTCACTTGAGATTAACCCGTTGCTCCATCTGAACACATAACATTTTCTCGACGCGTCACTGGTACGTAGACTAATTCAAACTACTGCTACAGTCAAACTGAGCGACCCACTGGCTTGTACAGCGAGATCAGGCTCGAGGAAGGCTCATCAGACACAGTTCTGTTCAAACTTGTCGCGACACGCTCGCAGAGCGCTGGTAGCAGCATCAGTTCGGTTATTTAATAGCCACACCTCGTATTATAAGGAAACGCCCTGTACACACATAATCTAAATTAAAATTTAAAAAATAGATGGGCCCCGTAACATACGTCATATTCTCAAATGGAGCGGTAATTCGACGGCGAATTGCACCCCGTATCTATTACCCCGGCAATTTAGATTAGGGATTAAATTCGAGCCCAGAGCCAGTTCGTTCCTCAGTTCTCAGTCATGTATCTCGGCAATGTTTAATAAGATGGAGCGGGCGAATCGTAATAAATCTAGTTCCGCGGCCGCGACTGCGGACGAGAGACAGAGAGGGCGGACGCGGAGGGGACGGGGCGCGAGAGGGCGGGGGCGGAATGTTCGGGACGGGGTTTGACTGGTATTTGTGATCAACACGGATGGTTGGCATACCGGCATACCGGCTGAGTCGTTATCAGACGGGGAATATCTGGTAACAGACAGTCCTCGCCTCAGCTATGCGCCTCTCCGACGTTTACGATTCATTAAAATTAAATTGCAGATAAGATATCGCATCCCTCTTATCACTATAATATTTATACACTCCGTAAGACGGGGGCTGAACTCGTCTTCCTCCCCCATTTGTCGTACTTTCTTTTCATTAAATACGATGCGCTTTTAATAACGGATATTTGAACCAAGAATATACTGGAAAACAAAATAATACAACACCCAGTATACATGCTTTCTATCAAGCCGAATATAAGGAGCAATTAAAAAGAAACGTCATCAAAGTTGGCCGAGCAAGAAAGACGTATTTCTATTCTTAATCTTAAGTTTATAACCTCATTGAATTGTTAAGGGCGATCGGTACTTTTACCGGACATACATGCAGATGAATCAGAAATAAAAACCTTTATTGAAAAGAAACTATATTTTCGAAAAAATAAGACACTATTAGAGAAAATGACGCGCTGTAATATCCAAGGTGTTCCATTACTTGTTCCCTAGTACTATGCGCATGAGTTCCATCTTCTTGAATACAACCTTCTTGTAATTGGTCCTCATGAAACATTTTGTACGAAAGGTGTTAAGATTTCTAGACGGTGCCTCTCAGCATTCATTGTTCCGTTAAAAAAAAATAGGTCAAACAATAGTCCTTATGCTCACAGCTGCCCTCACTACAATTTTCTGTGGGTGTCGTGAAGTTTCAATTAAAGGTGAGGGTTGTCCACTCTAAAATCTCATGTTCTGAGAGTTACCCGTTGTAGAGTACTCATTTTTCAAAATCCATTGACACATTGTCTAGGTTAGATTCAGTTGTTTTCTCAGATGACTAATTGATGTTCTTGGATTGTCCGTTATCAGTTGGCTAATCATTTCAAGGTTTGCTTCTTTCTTATACAGGGTCTACCACTTCCTCATCAAAAAATTTCCCTGTAAAATTAAATTCCAAATAAGATATCGCGCCCCTCTTATCACTCGTCTTTCTCCCCCTTTTATCGTATTTTACCTGTATTTATCCTGGAGTGGGTACTGGAACCTTCGGCGTAGAAACAAAAAACTGGACGTCTTCCACGAAACACCGAACTACTACACTTTTCTCGACGCGCGTTTCGCTAACCAAGTTGGCATCTTCAGGAGAAGATTAAAACTAAATTCTAGCCTACATACTTGCACTATTTATACCAAATTTGTTGCCACGGTTCACTGAACCGTAACTGTCTTTGTTTATCAGAGCAAACAGTGGACTGGTGGGTATCGGACCACTGTCCTTATCCATACTATTGTTACACTTAATGATTTCTAAACTTTCAAAAGCATCCAACTGTCTACTGATTGTTACATTTCTAATTAATTTTAAATTATTTATGTCTATCCTATGGTTGTTGCCAAAAACGTGTTGGGCAACATAAGATCCAAAAAAATATGTTCAATGGTTTAAAATTGAGATGTTCAATCGCTTTGGGGTTTCGAGAATGATTGTTGAGCGCTTGGAGATGGTTAAATGACCTTGTCCGTGATCTCTACCAACTTCTCAGTGCTACAGACTCTACCAATTCTGTTTCTCTGGTCACCAGCATCAAAAGGGCCGGACTTAGGAAAATCCCCCCGCGGGCCCCTTAACGGGCCGGCCCTGAAAAATTGACCATATTTCATACCCTCATGATTCCATACCCTCAGGCTCGCTGCACAGAACTTTTTTATTGTGTGTGGCTGTGTTATCATAAAGTTGTATAGTGCCGGCTCTGCGTTAGAGCACACTTTTCCGGACCCTATGAATTATATATTTCATGACGTCAGTGATGCAAAAGTGTGTGAGATATTTGTCTGCATAAACTTACATCTTTAGATGCGTGTATTTAGGAAGTAACGTAGATTCCTTCTAGTCATGTATAAAAGAAAACAAATTCGACGACGCGCGACGCTTCTTCAAACATTTTTTCTAGAAATATACTTGACAGACTTCAAAAATCATGTTTAGCGCCCTAAAAAACAGGGCACAGGTAGTTTCCTTCAAAGGAGTATTTTTTGGCAGAACGGCGTATGATCGATAAAACTTCTGCCTCTGTCGGCGGTTGTCGTTTTAGTACTTTAACTCGCTTTTAAATTATTCATACTTTATTTTACCGGCTCGACTCCATTATTTGTATTCAAATGACAATGCTCCGCATTTCGTGAACAGCCTCCTCCCATCAGTCACCTCGCCCTAGGCCCGACCCCCCCCCCTCCCACCGCTCCGTCGCTCGCGCCGCTTAAAGTCAAAGGAGTCGTGACAAGTTTCCGAAAAACAAAAAACGCAGAAGATCAACGGTTCGACTCGGAAAACGAGCGCTGTCATCGTCGCGTATTTATTACCGACACGTTCACGGAAACGAGCGTCTGATTAACATCGGCGGCGCTCCTCCCGACCGCGACGCCCCACGAATTTCGGGAGGGACACTTTTTTTTGTTACCGTCTATCTGGTTTATATATGTAGTTCGTTCGGTTATTGCGTAGAACTCGCGGTTAGTAGCGTAAATGGTGTCCCAACAGAAACGCAGGATAGAATACGAAAGTTGTTTTAAATATACCCAAAGAGGACATCGAGAGGGGTTAGGTCAGGAGGCCGTGCGGGCCACCTGACAGATCTCCGATTACCAATTCTGCCTAGGGTCCGGAAAGTGTGCTACAACGTAGGGTTGACACTATACAACGTATAGTGCCCGTTAATGCACTAGGGGCTCCTCCGCGGCAGGTTTCAGGAAAGGGTATATTTAGGGTGATTAAAAAAAAGTTTTTTTTATTTTTTTTTGCAAACAGGCTTAAAAGTTCTGTTTTGGTGTAAAAATACGCCAGTAAAAATTTGAGCTCTTAATATTAATATTAAGATAGTCCGCATCGCACTTTTCTATTTTCCATAAGAATAACATGGGAATTTTGTTTGCACCTGATTTTTATTGCTAGCTAATAGTGTATTATATATGAAAATTTTTTAACATATTTTGAGTCGAGTCGAGAATTGAACGCTCTATAAAAAAGGTCTCTAATGATTTTTCGCTAAGTCTACTGGTTCAAAAGTTATTCGACGCCAAAGTTGAATTCACCGCAAATTTGATCGTTTTTAGTGTATTACAACAAAACTAATGGTTTTATCGAAAAGATGCAGCCAAAATTTTATGTGAATTTTAAATTTGGTCTTTTAGAAAAATGTAAGTTAACAATTTTTCGCTATGAAAAGAAAAATCAAACAAAAAAATGTTTTCAGTTGAAATTACTAAAATTTTTATATTTTTGAAAGAAAATTGCGTTAAGTAAAATATTGCATTTAATTTTTCTCCATTTTTTTTCCGTACTCTGAGTACATGTTTTAAAAATTATCATTGTTAACTTTAAATTTCAAAACTAAAGTTGAACAATTAAACGGTCAAATTTTCGGTGAATTCAACTTTGGCCTCGAATAACTTTTGAACCAGTAGACTTAGCGAAAAATCAAAGAGACCTTTTTTATAGAGCGTTCAATTCTCGACAAAAATATGTTAAATGTTTCCATATTTCCACTATTAGCTAGCAATAAAAATCAGAAGGTGCCAAAAAAATGTTCCCATGTTATTCTTATGGAAAATAGAAAAGTGCGATGCGGACTATCTTAATATTTATATTAAGGGCTCAAATTTTAACTGGCGTATTTTTACACCAAAACGGAACTTTTACGCGAGGTCACGGGTGGCTCATATATGAGTCAGGCCGGCTGGCAACGGTCGGGCCAATTTTAAAAATTTTCAGATTGTGTAAATTACTATATATTTATTTTTAACCGAATGTGCTTGATATTATAATGTAATAAGCTACCAAAAACACTCTAAAATATATTTAGTCACCAATAAACCACTCAAAAACGAGAAAAAAGCGATCAGTTACACTGAAATAATATCTTTTTCTTCATCCCTAGACTTACATATTTTTATACGTATGTATATATTTTCATACGTATATATTTTTATACTTATATATTTATATAGTTATAGGTTGAAATTCAATGTTTTACATTCGAATTCAATCGAACACATTATATTCAAGTATCGCTAAAAAAATTATTATTTATCCTAAATACAGTAATTCAAGTAAAAAACTAATAATTATTCTATGTAAAAAAATTTTTAAATTGAAATAACCGATAAAGTCAATAAAATTTCAATAAAGAATTTTGAAAATATCACCCCTTTCGCGGATGGTTTCGGCATCTCCATCAATTGCGGAAAATTTTAGGATACATTTTACAGATTTTACAGGCTATTTACTAAAAAAATTCAGCAAAAAGTTCAATAACGAATACAAGTTCAATAACGAGTTTTTAAATATTTCACCCCCTCGCTAGGGGTAGTTTGGGTACCTCGATCGACTAGAAATAATTTCAGTTGTATCCTTTTAGAGATCAGAGAGGCTATTAAATGGGAAAAATTCACTATAATATCTGTATTCATCACTAAAACTATTATTTTATTACTGTCCCATATATGAGCCAGCCGGCAGTCTAAATGTTAAAAAAAGATTGGATCAGCAAGGCTACAAAGTCACGGGTAACTAATCGAATATTTTTATTGTACGACATACATATTTAATTAGAGTCTAGTGCTCAACGCTTTTCCATTCCTTGCGGATTTCGGTTGTCATTTGGCACATATCTGCTCTGGATCATAGATATTATGTACCAAGGTTCTATGGTTATAACCTAGCTTGACTCAGTGGTGTAAGTGTTACATTACTGCCGTCTAATTGTATCGTCCTGTTAATAAATGTATGTTGTGTCATTTCGAGATGAGTGTAGTCATTTTTGTTGTGTCGGTTTGCGTTGTTCTTCTTCCCCACGGATCAATATGAAACAGTATGTTTAAAAATAAAATTGTGATAAAAGCGCTCTGTAAACAAAAACAAATTAGAATGTTTTTACTTATAACAAAACAAATTCCCAAAAAACAATATAGGTTGAATGGGGATTCCATGAAAAGCCTTACCGCTAAGCGATACGTCCAGCCCTGCCCACCGTATTCGTAGAATACGAGGTGTGGCTATTAAATAACCGAACTGGTGCTGCTACCAACGCGCTGCGAGCGTGTCGCGACAAGTTTGAACAGAACTGTGTCTGGTGATACTTTACCCACCCTGAGATCGTTGGACAAGCCAGTGGGTCGCTCAGTTTGACTGTAGTAGTCGTTAGAATTGAAAACTACGTATTAGTGACGCGTTGAAAAAAATGTTAAGTGTTCAGATGGAGCAACGGGTTAATCTCAAGTTTCTTGTTAAACTGAGGAAAACTTTTACAGAAGCTTATGCAATGTTAAAAGAAGTGTGCGGGAATGCATGTTTGTCCCGCACACAAGTTTTTGAATAGTTTAAACGGTTTAAAGAGGGACGTGAAACAACCGAAGACAATCCGCGCCCCGGACGGCCCTCGACGTCAAAAACGGACGAAATCATTGAAAAATTGGTAACTTTATCCGCGAAGATCATCGTCTAAGGATCAGGGGACTCACTGAAATAACAGCAATCGACAAAGAACGTGTTCGCCAGATTTTGCATGAATCGTTCAATATGCGCAACGTTTGCGCAAAAATGGTGTGAAAACTCGTCACTCCCGAGCAAAAGGAATCAAGAATGAACATCTGCGCTGACATTCTAAACAACATTGATACTAATATCTGTGGGGAATTTAGCGACCTTCTTCTCTATTAGTTTTTTTGTTGTTTGGTTGGATTAGGTCCAGGAATAAATAACAACTATTCGATTTCTGCTCTCATTACTATAGTAATTTTTAAAGTGTATTGTCCTGATAATAGTGTTTTGTCTTTATCTTTATACATTTACTATATATGTATATAGACAGTGCCGCCAATGTTTGTAACGTACCACCTTACATGACAACAATAACAACATTGATTGAGCCCTGATGAAGGAGAAATAAAGCTCCGAAACGTTGGCAGAAATCGAATAGTTGTTATTTATTCCTGGACCTAATCCAACCAAACAAAAAAAAATTGATACTAATCCAGGCTTGTTAGATACGGTGATTGCTTGATACAGTGATTCTGTTATATACGCTGATGAATCGTGGTTTTTTACTTACGACCCCTAAATAAAGCGCCAATCCATGCATTGGAAGAGCCCGAACTCGCCAAGGCAAAAAAGGCCAGGATGAGAAAATCCAAATTCAAAGCGATGATGATCGTCTTTTTTGATGTTCGAGGCATTGTTTACGTTTTCTGGATCCCTGAGAGTCAGACGGTCAATTAGCATTATTACATCGAGATTCTGATGGCCCTTCGTGAGCGTGTGAGAAGACGAAGATCAAATCATGGAAGATTCAAAGACCGTGTCCACTGTGAGTTTTATTTCCCAAGGTCAAATCAACGCTGAAGGGGACAAAACTCGAAAGTGTGGATGCGGTTAAAGCAAAACCGATGGAGGTTCTTAACCAGCTGACAGAAGCGGACTTGTCGTATGGATCGGTGTAGAGATCGCCAAGGGGAGTACATTGAAGGCGAAACACTTGCTAGTGTAATTGGTAACGAATATAAAGTGTTATGACAGCAATTCGGTTATTTAATAGCCACACCTCGTATTTCTTATTGAATATCGAGTTCATGTGAGCAAATGCACTTGTAGAAGTGAAATATTAATATTTAATAAATTTCTTTTAAGTTCTGTTATGTTATCTTACATTACTGATATGAAGGTTGTGGGTTCGATTCTTGTTATAGTTTTTTTTTGCAAATTAATGGAATTTGGACTTTTTATAATTATTGGTTATTAGGTAGATAGGTAACATGTACTAGTAGGTTGTTCATTGGCACTTTGTTAATTTGTGTGTGACCTGGAAATAGTTTTAAGTAGTTTACTATATTGCCGACATTGTCTACATTCTCGACGTATTGAAAATGGTCGACCTCGACACTAAAGTCGACGCGTCCATAATAAAATTGTCGACATTACATTGTCGACGTCGCCCATCTCTGGTCAGTCGATGGACAGTCCTTGGTTCAACACCTTTCATCGTTTTGAATCGGCTTTGTGGGGCCAAGTTCACAAAGCCATCCTTCAACGTTGCAGTCCGCGACACGTTTGCGGCAGAATTCATAATTCTCGGCGCGACTTGGGACGGGCGCCGAGCGGAACACGGTGTAAGCTGTCACCGAAAAAAGCGACACCGTGAAAAATGCCCCGGCATTCCTGCAGCCGACGACGACAGGCGACTCCTAGTTTCGCGCAATAATAGGCCCGGCATCTCGCTATGGCCCTGCCGTGCGCGCTTAATTAGTGAATGATGGCCGACGCGAACATCTCGATGACATCGTCGCGAATAGGGTGGGGTCGCCAAATAGGGGCCCACCTAAAGGAAATTATTTTTATTAAATAAATTCACAGACGTCGCATCTTACTCAAATATCTCACGCGTATTTAAAATAACAAATACGATCTTTGTTACTGTTGTCAAGGGCGTAGCCAGGGGGGGCGATGGGGGCGATCGCCCCCCAAAGGGTCAAGTAAAAACCGAAATACTCGGGGGAATGCGGTGGTTGCCGTTGCCTGTAGTGACAATTTTTTTTATAGCTTATTTCAACTGCATTGAGCGCCCCCCCCAAAGATAACCACTGGCTACGCCCTTGACTCTTGTCCTCATAGTCCAATAGTCAGAGATTTTTATGTGTTCTTGAAAGATATAGAGCTAGTTTTGTATTTTTTTTTCCGTAGATTTTTTTTCCGTAGAACACAATGCGCGTCCGTAGAGCTGAAACCGTCCGCTAATTTTTTTAATTAAGTTGTAGCCTATGGAATTTCCTAAATTTCCGAAGTCTCCAAGTGCTATTGTTAACTTGCAAATGACTGCTGAAGTTGAAAAAGTGCTTTTTTTCTTCACTATTTTTTGATTTCGAAAGTAGGGCGACTATGATCATGAAATTTCTTGGTGGGACTGCTGTTTGTAGTATGGAGTTACAAAAATTTCAGCTCGATCCGTTAATAACTTTTCGAGTAATTAATGACAATGATTCCATTTCTTTGTTACCGATATTGACCGGGTTGGGCTAGAAAAATCATAAATCTCTTCAAGTTTGCGAGACTTTTAGAGATTCTGAAAAATATTAATTTGGGCCAGTTTTATAACGTTTTCTACGCGACTACCTTTTTTGACGCGACGTATATATTGTTTTAGCGTTGCCGTTTCGAAATTCTTGGAATTGTTACTATAATATCTTGACTCCCTTTTTTTAAATACGCGTCTTGAAGCCATGCTGGAAGCATGCATTTTGAAAATCTGCTGCATTGATAACACAGGTGTACAATAAAGATGTTGGCAAAAAAAAATTTCTACCGCATCAATTTTTCTCCACCCCCATGAATGAATGAATGAATAAGAAAAGTGGGAAAACGGGAAAACCCATGCACTTAGGCCGCCTGACGGGCCCATTGTGCACCCACATTCCATGAGTAGGTATTCACCCAGGTATGCCGACCTCTCTAGCAAAGGCGCATATTTTCCTGGGGTGAATACTCTTAACATCCTCTGAACACATTTCAGAACACATCTCAGATCACAACAGGTTCAGAACACATCTCCCAAAGTGCCGTTCTCTGACCCTTGCAATTGCAGGGCACTCTGTGAGGATGTGAGATGCAGTCTCCTCATCCTCCATGCACCATCCACATTCAGGATCATTTATGACCCTTATCATGTGGAGGTGCCTTTTAAGGTGACAGTAAGGAGTCCTTTCACCGTTCTAATGTCTCTTCGGTTCATACTTAGGAGACTTTGAGTTAATTTGAACGAAGGCCCAATAATATGGGTCTTCGCATGCCTCATACCTCGGGCTTCTTGCCATGACTTTTCGAACTCCTTATTTAGGAGCTCTTTCATGGTTGAAACCCCCATTGAATAGGGGACCCCTAATATAGGTTCAGGTCCTATGGGGTACCCTATTGATCCTACTCTGGCCAGTCTGTCGGCCTCCTCATTTCCCAGGACACCTGAGTGTCCCGGTACCCATGTGAGTATCACTCTATTGCAACTGGCCAATTCATTTAGAATCTTTTTACAGTCAAGGACGAGTCGCGATTTGACGATGCTGGATTCAATAGCCATCAAGGCCGCTTGACTGTCCGTGCATATTTGAATCGTTCTCCTTTTTTGGAGCCGTTTTTAGTTTTAGTTTTCTCCACCCCCCTATAACCCCCCATAAACTCTTAGAGGGGATTTAAAAAAAATCTGTAGTGTTTTTTTTTGGGTTCCTGATCACGAATCTGAAGTCAAGAATAAATTTCGACTTAATGACAGCTGTCAACAAGCTGTCAAATTTCACTAAAAAGTAAAAAGTTGATATTAAATGTATATTATTAAGTTTTTTGGGTTGCTGATTACGATTCTGAAGTCAAAAATGGGTCTTCGCCTGCCTCATATCCGGGGGCTTCTTGCCATGACTTTCGAACTCCTTATTTAGGAGCTCTTTCCTGGTTGAAACCCCCATTGAATAGGGGACCCCTAATATAGGTTCAGGTCCTATGGGGTACCCTATTGATCCTACTCTGGCCAGTCTGTCGGCCTCCTCATTTCCCGGGACACCTGAGTGTCCCGGTACCTATGTGAGTATCACTCTATTGCAACTGGCCAGATCATTTAGAATCTTTTTTACAGTCAAGGACGAGTCGCGATTTGACGATGCTGGATTCAATAGCCATCAAGGCCGCTTGACTGTCCGTGCATATTTGAATCGTTCTCCTTTTTGGAGCCGTTTTTAGTTTTAGTTTTCTCCACCCCCTATAACCCCCATAAACTCTTATAGAGGGGATTTAAAAAAAATCTGTAGTGTTTTTTTTGGGTTCCTGATCACGAATCTGAAGTCAAGAATAAATTTCGACTTAATGACAGCTGTCAACAAGCTGTCAAATTTCACTAAAAAGTAAAAAGTTGATATTAAATGTATATTATTAAGTTTTTTGGGTTGCTGATTACGATTCTGAAGTCAAAAATGGGTCTTCGCCTGCCTCATATCCGGGGCTTCTTGCCATGACTTTCGAACTCCTTATTTAGGAGCTCTTTCATGGTTGAAACCCCATTGAATAGGGGACCCCTAATATAGGTTCAGGTCCTATGGGGTACCCTATTGATCCTACTCTGGCCAGTCTGTCGGCCTCCTCATTTCCCGGGACACCTGAGTGTCCCGGTAGCCATGTGAGTATCACTCTATTGACTGTCTATAAACTCTTATAGAGGGGATTTAAAAAAATCTGTAGTGTTTTTTTTGGGTCCCTGATCACGAATCTGAAGTCAAGAATAAATTTCGACTTAATGACAGCTGTCAACAAGCTGTCAAATTTCACTAAAAGTTAAAAGTTGATATTAAATGTATATTATTAAGTTTTTTGGGTTGCTGATTACGATTCTGAAGTCAAAAATGATTTTTGACATAATTCATTTTTGATTTCAGAATCGTAATCAACAACCCAAAAACAATAATATGCTTTTAATATCAACATTTTGCTTTTTAGTGAAATTTGACAGCTTGTTGACAGTTGTCATTAAGTCGAAATTTATTCTTGACTTCCGATTCGTGATCAGCGACCCAAAAAACCACTATAGTTTTTTTTTAATTCCCTCTATAAGAGTTTATGTGGGTTATATGGGGATGGAGAGAAAAATTGATGGGGTAGAATTTTTTTTTTGCCAAATTTGGTTTCAGTGCATCAAAATACATAGGAAATGATGGGTCTGATCGCAAAGACAGAACATTGTTTTTGTAGACCTGTGTAATTATTTGTTTTTTGTTATTTTAATATAACGAATTTCCTACGCTGGAGACACTTATCTTTTTTTCTTGTTAATTTCTGCAATAAAATTTAAAACCATATCAGTTTTGAATAGAGAATGAAAAGATCTTTCAAATGAAGTATCACAAGCCCCTACTTCCAATTTGAATATTTAGAGGTTGTAGCTGTCACCTGATGGAGGTTGAATTAAGGGATGACATTTTTACGTCGCAAGATGTCAGTTTAGAATTAGAAATTGACGTGTCTCAGGATTTTCTAAAAAAAATGCATAATAATGGAGCTACTGAATTTATTCCATTTGGCTGTTCCATATTGTATATACGTCGCGTCAAAAAAGGTAGTCGCGTAGAAAAGGTAGTCGCGTAGAAAACGCTATAAAACTAGCCCAAGTTAGTATTTTTCAAAATCTCAAAAAGTTTCGCAAACTTGAAGAGATTTATGATTTTTCTAGCCCAACCCGGTCAATATAGTATAGAGACATCCAAAAAAAACGTCATCAAAGTTAGCCGAAAAAAAAATACGTATTTCTATTCTTAATCGAATTTATAACCTTATTTACTTGTCAAGACTGTCACTTCATATGACAGCCATTGCTTATTTTACAAATTGTGATAGTCACTTGTCAAAAAGTTTGACATAACCGAAAAGCTTAGACATGACCGCTATTTCCATCTCTCTCGTTCATAGCCAGAGTTGATGACGTTTTTTTTTGATGTCTCCATACAATAAACAAAGAAATGGCGTCATTGTCAATTAAGGCAAAAAAATGCGATCGTTGATTCTCGAAATGTTATTAACGGATCGAGCTGAAATTTTGTTGTAACTTCATACTACAAACAGCAGTCCATTCCAAGAAATTTCATGATCATAGTCGCCCTACTTTCGAAGTACAAAAATAGTGAAATAATGCACTTTTTCAACTCAAGCAGTCATTTGCAAGTTAACAATAGCACTTGGAGACTTCGGGTTGGGCTTAAAATTTAGGAAATTCAGTAGGCTACAACTTCTTATATGATACATAAAATATGACAAGGAACGGAGATATAAGCGAAAATGTGAAAAAAAGACGTTTTTTTTTTCACAAATGATTAATTAAAAAAATTAACGGACGGTTTCAGCTCTACGGACCCCTCGCATTGTATTCTACGCAAAAAAAAATACATAGGAAACCGTCAAAACTAGCCCTATATCTTCCAAGAACAGTTTTTGATGATATTGGTTCCCTGTGACACTTGTGACCTTTTTTTAAAAAAAAAAACTCGCTAATATTTGCAAGAAAAATGCTTCACAGACAGACGGGGTCTACATGCCGGGGATTGAGCTATTTCTTGAAATATCTACATATATGTAAACGATATTTTATATTGGTTGATTTTTTTAAACCAAGATGGCTCGCCATATTGGTTTAAAAAAAAAAATAACTCGAAAACGGCAAGTTTACATTCGAAAGCTTTTGAGCATACGAACATTCTGAGACTTTAAAAACGGTATATGACATACGGTATCCGCCATAAAGTACCATGGAATCATATGGGATTTTTTTAAGTAGTAGAGATTGATAAAAACTTTTGGTGACAGTCACTTCGGATTCCAAAATAACTTAAAATTCACCAATTCAAAGTTGACAGCTAGCATCTGGCAACTGTTAAATTTGAGATTTTCCAAAAAAATCTTTAGAAAATGGCCTAAACTCTTAATATTTCGAAAAATGTCACTAAAGAATTATGTTCCTAATGACATTTTACGCCTATATGCCGATTTTGAGCGAAACATTTTGATATCCAAAAAATTTGTATTTGCTTTTGACCACCACGTGCCCCAGATTTGAATATTGGGTAAATTTTTTGTATATTGGAAAATAATCCATACAGTACCTTTTTTTCGATTAAGAATATCAATAGGAATCTTCAAAACCAACGATACCTACGAATATCATTGGCACAATATGCTTTGAAATGGCATATTTTATACTGATTTGAAGCGTTTTAAATGTTTTCAGATCAATTAGTTACGGGAGTGAATAAAAAACTTATATACAAATATACAATTTTTTTGCTCTCAAAATGTTTCGCTCAAAAACGGCATATAGGCGTAAAATGTTATTAGGACAAACTTTCTTAGTGACATTTTCGAAACATTAATACTTTAGACCACTTTCTAAAGATTTTTTGAAAAATCTCAAATTTGACAGTTGCCAGATGTTAGCTGTCAACTTTGAATTGGCGCTTTTTAAGTTATTTTGAAAACAGAAGTGATTGTCACCAAAAGTTTTTTTCAAACTCTAATATAAAAAAAATATCCCATATGGTTCCAACTTTATGGCGGATACTGTATATATTTTGAAAATCTTTAGAATGTGTTTATAAATGCCAAAATATATAACTATTTAAAACATTTTTCTTAAAAGTTCTAGTAGTAGTCCTAAATGGGTTCTGGTTAAAACTCTTATTAGGATTTTTTGCATGCTTAAACTTCTTTTTGTTCTCTTTATTGGACAACGACATGATACCATCTCCTTCGCAAATAGTGGATTGTCCCACTGATTTACGTGCACCGAATATGGCGGTGCCGCGCCAGCGGTCGCTTAATTACCGGCCGAGTGACGTACGCACGTCCGCGGGAGACTATTGGATCGGATTCGGTCTTCCAAGTCGGTCCCGGCCCCTGAGATTTATCGGAGATGCTAATACAAAGAAATTGCCATCGCGATGGGCGATTGTCCGTGCGGCGAAATCCGAAAGCCACGTCTATTAAGGGGCCGGTAATGGGACGCTGGGTCTGCGCATCGCGAAGGCTATGCCGGTAACAAATCGCGGGTAACAGTCCGGTAACATAGTACATCGGGAAACAAAAAAAAAAACGACAATTGCCAGTGGAACCACTACCTCCACATCCACTTTTTTCCACATTCACTTAGATTAAACGTAGGCTTGATCCAAAAATACTGGCCCAGTATCATGATACGAGAAAGAACCCCACACATTTTTGCTCCGCCATGTTTAACCGTCTTGACTGTATACTGGGGTTTAAGTTCATCTCTTGTTGGTCTGCGGACAAATGTTCTACAGCCTGGAGTCCCAAATAACTCAATTTTCGACTCATCGGTCCAGAGGATATTTGTCCATTGTGCGAGAGGCCAGTTTAAATGTTCCCGAGCGAATTTGATTCTGTCACGAAGATATTTCTTCTTGAGTAACGGTACTTTCCTAAGAGTTCTGGTCATCCAGTTTTTCTCTATGAGCCTTCTTCTTAGTGTAGATGTGTCTACATTGAGATTTAATTCCTTTTTAATTTGAGTTGACGTTATAAGAGGATTTTTTTGTTAGTCTTAGGATGCTTCTTTCATCAGTTAAAGATAGTTTTTTCTTTCGGCCTCTTTTTCTTCTTTTTCTTTAAAATTCTTGGCATTACTGATCATTTTATTAGAACATCCGACCACTTCGCTAATAAATTTGTGTGTTTTCCCTTTAGCCAATAATTTGTTTATGAACAAACGTTCTTCTTTCGTGCAATGTTTTCCACGACCCATTTAATCTTTAAATTAAATTAAAATTCAATTCTGATATTAACTATAGGCTTATATTATTTTACCTTTGACTTCATTGTTCTATACTGAAAGACGTTTAGATGTTACGGCGTCGAACTGCTATCATAGACTGAATTTATGCTGTTATTTTACACAGGTCAATATTGATTTTATTTATAGAAACAGGGATTTCCCCTACCGAAACGGGAATTCCCCGGATTAGTTTCAGAGAGTCAGTGGATCTCAAACAATTATCTTGAGAACACTTTTGAATGCATATAGCAGAACAGTCAATACGTGATTATGGAGTTAATTTGAGTATTCACTATGGTGCTATTTTTTTGACAGAGCACATGTGTTTACACATGTCACATTTATGGCCTATATGGCTCATATGACTAGAGCCCATAGGTATGGAGTCTATATATATAATAGATACCAGGAACGGTCTTAACCCGACTGGAATACTATTATATGTCCCACATGAATAAAGTACATCGTCGACTCTTGCATATATACAGTGTGGAACAGCCAAATGGAATAAATTCAGTAGCTCCATTATTATGTATTTTTTTACAAAATCCTGAGACACGTCAATTTATAATTCTAAAATGACATCTTGCTACGTAAAAATGTCATCCCCTAAATTCAACCCCCTTCAGGTGACAGCTACAACCCCTAAATTTTCAAATTTAGTAGAGTAGAGGCTTGTGATACTTCGTTTGAAAGGTCTTTTCATTCTCTATTCAAAACTGCTATGGTTTTAAATTTTATTGTAGAGATTAATAAGAAAAACAAAGTTTCTCCAGCGTAGGAAATTCGTTACATTAAAATCATTATTAATGCAGGAGATGTTCAAAAATGCATGCCTCCAGCATCTTGGCAGCATCCTAGACGAAAATAGAAATGTCTTCTAACGTTAGTTAACATCTGCGGGGTAATCGACCTATTGCAAGTGTTATTCTTCTTCTTAAGTCAGCTAAATCGTCGGGTTTGGTTTTGTGGACCATACTTTTTACATATCCCCATAGGAAGAAGTCTAACGCGTGAGATCAGGTGATCGTGCAGGCCATTCTACAGAACCACGTCTCCCTATCCAGCGATTTGGAAAGATTGTGTGGAGATATCCCTCATCCAGTGAGGATTTTCTCTCGACCAGTAACGACAGTTTTGGCGATTAATATGGCCGTGAAGTGTAAATGTAGATTTATCCGAAAATAAAACATTTTCTATTTGCAAAGTATTGCCATCTACCATTTGCATCATTTGTTCACAAAAGAGAATTCGTCCATCAAAATCGTCTTCCGCGAGCTGATTAGTTGGTACCAGTTTATATGGGTGCATCTGATTTTCTGTCAATACGCGCAGAATCGAGAAATGGCTAATATTTAATGCTGAAGCTGTGACGACTCGACGTATGTGGATTTTCTTGAAGCATAAGCGTTACATCCAATTTCTGATCATCACTGAGTTTATTGGGAGAATTTTTCTTTAGCTGCCGGTCATGTCCATGTTCCCGAAACTGATTCTCTATTTTACTTACGGTACCTTGATTTATCGGTGGCAACTCCGGATATTTTTATTGAAATAGGCGAACAACTTCAGCCTGCGTTCGTGTTCTGTCTCCGTAACCAATCATCTGCAGAATCGTTATCTTATGCATTTCTGTTAGGTAAACCATCTCTCTGAATTGCAACACGAAAACTAAAGCAAAAAATTTAACACTGATAACTGTTAACCACTGTTACAATTACAAGCACATTTCTAGGTAATTTCACTAAAGCTGATAATGGCCAACTTCTTAAATTTCAGGTTTGTTTTTTTGCTGCTTGCTCGTTTTTGTCGTTCAATTGTCAAGCAAAAAATTGTAGTATTTATTAGTAAGTTTTTATCTTATAGTAGGGAATGTCGGTAATTACAGACGTTTATGTTTTGTTATTAGTAACATTTCAGAACCTAAAATTGACAAATTGTGTTACTTATAAAAGTTTTATTTTAATGTAATTATGAATTTTAATGTAATATTAAATTTCCTACGCTGGAGAAACTCATCTTTTTTTCTTGTTAATTTCTGCAATAAAATTTAAAACCATTGTAGTTTTGAATAGAGAACGAAAACACCTTTCAAATGAAGTACACAAGCCCCTACTTACAATTTGAAAATTTAGGGGTTGTAGCTATCACCTGAAGGGGGGTTGAATTTAGGGATGACATTTTTACATCGCAATATGTCATTTTAGAATTAGAAATTGACGTGTCTCAGGATTTTCCAAAAAAATGCATAATAATGGAGCTATTGAATTTATTCTATTTGGCTGATTATATTTTGAAACATAACCCGTAATCCGTGTTGTGCGCCTCACTCTAACTAAGGTCCCGCGCCTGTCAAAAGTGGAGTCGCGAATGTGAATATAATTTACACTTCTTGTTAGTATTAGTTAAGCTGCGTTGGTCGATGCATCATATCTTTAAATTGCCAAACCCTACTTTAACGACAGATTTTATTGAACGAATCTTGTAACATTACTTTTATTGAAGAAAAGGTTATATGAAAAGTACTTAGGTACATAGAAATAGTCGTAGCAACACAACATATGTATTGCTTGGTATACAACAACCATATGCCATTAGTTCAATTGTAGTCATTTTGACTCATAAAGGTTCACTAATACCTAATAAATAGAGTTGGCCGAAATGTGCCGCAGAACATAGGCGTACGCATCATATTATAACTATGCAATATAGTAACTAATATTAAATATAAGAAGGTTCGTATAAACTTTGTAGCATCAGATAAGTTTCTATAGTTGTCTCCGAGAGTCTTGTTCGCTGTGATGAAAATTATGCTTATATTTTGAGAACGACTGTTCGACATATACAGATGTGATACTTAAATGAATAATTAAAAACTCTTTGCACTTACTTAATGGATCTGTAGATGTACCATAACAAATTGGTCTTAATTTGATAGAACCGTCGTCTTTATTTAATACACTTAAAATCACTTTTAAATTGCTCATTTATTGCATTTTAAACTGCTCATGCATGGCATAGCTTGTATATAACGGCTTTTCTGCATTTGTTCCAGAACTCACGAAATGGTTGTTCATCGAGAACATTCATGGGTACATCACAGGCACTTGGCACTAAAAGTAAGTCGAACATAAACTCTTTGTTCTCAAGGGCATAGTCTCTTTTTTATTTTTACGTTTCACACTATTTATGTGGCGGTTCCAATTGTGTTTGTCCCTACACAGCACTTTTTCCTTACATACTCTACACATTAACGTCACCTTCGGGATCACCGATGAATGTATTCACTTTGTCAGCAAATGGTAGTTTTTTTAAGCGTTTATAGGTATGACATTTTATTATTAATGTAATACCGAAGCCGACGACATAAACACCTCGAACACACTAATAATAATGCTAGAGTCTGCGAGATGGTCGGGCGAAGCGACTGTTGTCGGTGAAACGTTTCGACAACACTGTATATCCATTACATATTTATTTATATTCCCATTACTAGATATACTAACATTTCCACATTTCTCCACTCTCCCTATGAAATACATATGTATGATGATCCCTTTCATTAATCGCATACCTTATTTATAACAACGAATGCGTCTGTAAATTAAATATATAATACGTCAGTTTTATAGAGTCTGCGATGCAATCTGATGAACTATGTGCATCAGCAAATTGTAAAAAGTAGATCTTCCAGAGATAAGGTAATTAGGTGTTAAAGGAACTGCTCTAATCTCATAGTCTTAATTAAATTTTAATAATAACAGCGATAGTTTATTATGAGGCAAGTGTAATTGGCCAAATGGCTTTCACACGAGAATTAGCAAGATTACATTCATAAGCCTAGTTCATTTCACGGTATATGTGCCTTACATGGTTCTTCCAAATGAAGACGAAATTAAACTCGTAATGAAGTTGCCAGGGCCTCTTAATGAGGAGGGGTATATCAGAATGATATAATAATATCATTATATCAGGATGATATAATAATGTCATTATATCATAATATGTATAACAATTACACAGCACCACAAAAAAAGTGAAATGTAACTCTGACCAAACTTGGTGGAATATATGTTTTTGGGATCGCTGAATCCGAATCCGAAGCCCGTTTTGCCCCATCACCTCACTTTTTTTTATCCTCAATAAGCTGTGGAAAAATGGGAAAAACAATGACAAAAAATACCCTAGAACCAAAGTGCTACTGAATTTGGTCGCGAACGGACTAATGGCGTGGTATTTCGAAGTTATTAACTTATAAATTGTGGTCATTGTGTTATTAGGGGTCTGGCCTGCAGTTTGCCCTGATAGAAATCCTCCATTCTTCGACCATTTTTTGTCTGTTTATGGCTAAAATACCCGTTTTGTATGATTGCACAACTTTGGTTTGAGGTTATATGGTTAATTGGGGTCTTTGCGGCTTATTGATGCGAGGGTTGATGCTTATTGATATAATAAGCCCCAAAGACTAATTGACCATATAAAAACGGGTATTTTAGCCATAAACGGCCAAAAAATCGCTTCATCAATGGTCGATGGATGATTTCTACCAAGGCAAACTGTAGGCCAGACCCCTTATAACACAATGGCCACAGTTTATAAGTTAATAACGTCGAAATACCACGCTATTAGTCCATTCGCGACCAAATTCAATAGCACTTGAAACCACATTAATTGTAATGTGCATGCCAATTTTCATCGAAATCCGATGAATACAAATACGTTATGGTGGGCCAACGAAATTTAAGTTTAAATTCTAACTAGCCCGTAATCCATCGGGTCAGGCCTAAAATTTAACTGTAAGGAATACTTACCAGCACCAATATTTATGCAAAATTTCATCTCAATCTGATCATTACAACGCGAGTTATAATGCGTTAAAATCTGCGTACACACGAACGTACATACATACTCATGTACGTACATACGTACATACATATGTACTAAACTGGCAGTTAATTTTGACGAAACGAGTCTCACCCTGAATGTCTGCGTTTTTATGCAAAATGTAAGGTGAGGTGAGTTTTGGAGCGAAAAAAATGTTTTAACCGGTCCTGTACGAGGATGTGAGTGTTTTTATGATTTTTCCGGCACCGGATTTGCCGAAAACGACTTTCTTCGACATTATTGACACATAGCCGAAAAAAATGCCGAAAAAACCTATATCCGACGTAAAATTTTCCGGGAAACACGATCCCGTCAGTAGTATTGCAATATTCCATCAAGTTTTCCCGGAAAATTCAGAAAACCGATTTTTTACGAAAAAAAAAAACATCTCTATACAATACGCATAAAAACCTTTCGAATTTCGACAAAATACTCTTCGATATATGTATTTTGACCTGATATCAGTTAGAAATATGTACTCCTCAATCAGAACCGAATTTCACTGGAAAATAAAGTTAAAACTGCTGAATTTCTGCATGAAGGTCTAGCTTACTTTATTTTTCAAAAATAGTTATCAGGTGCATGTAGAGATGATATAAAGCTTTAGGAATCCGGCGACATTGGGCGAGAGGTGAATCAAAAAATAAAACGACAACCAACATGAAATTATTGTACATAAACTTTTGGTAATTTTTATTCGAACAAACTATCAGTAAAAAAAAACTGGACGTCTACCACGACCGAACAAACTAAAACCGAAACACCGAACTACTACACTTTTTTCGACGCACGTTTCGTGGAAAACGTCCAGTTTTTTGTTTCTACGTCGAAGGTTCCAAGTACCCACTCCAGAAACTATCAGTAATCAATACAGATCAGTAACTAGTGATGCTTTATCAGCTGTCGGGAATATTCTACGGTATTATTTGATCACCTGGAGAATATACTGCCTCTGCTCTTCGTAATTTGTGAATATATTATTGTAATCACTCATCAATTTTATAGCCCGCAATATCGTTGACCACCTTCAAGTTTTTGACTAGATCTAAACCTTTCTTATAACCTTCATCTTTTGACCATAAACTAGGATCTATTTTTCAGGAACTCCGTGTCAATATTGAATCGTTTGAAAAAATCGTTCGATTTGACATTTATAAAACGATCTACATCAACCCCCAGAAAATTATTTATATCATTGATAGTTACCATCAATTTTTTGCCAGTGTGGTTGGGATCATTCGGGGTATTTAATTTCAAAACCATGTTACGCTTGACAGTCATTGGGACATTTTTATCGAAAAAGGCCAGAGCTGCGTCTCTGGGGTTAGATACCATAAATGTTGGAACACTGTTTTCGTAAAAATCGATTTTCCGAATTTTCCGGGAAAACTTGATGAAATATTGCAAAACTACTGGTGGGATCGTGTTTCCCGGAAAATTTTACACCGGATACAGGTTTTCTCGGCATTTTTCGGCTATGTGTCAATAATATTAAGGAAAGTCGTTTTTGACAAATCCGGTGCCGGAAAAAATCGTAAAAACACTCAAATCCTCGTACAGGGCCAGCTAAAATAATTTTTTCGCTTCAAACTACCTTACGTTTAACCACCTTTCATTTGCATAAAAACGAAGATATTCAGGGTGAGACTCTTTTCTTCAAAATTAACTGCCAGTCTAATATGTACATGCTGCGTGTAATATGGCCAGTATTTACTAAATCTTCTAGCTAATTCAGAAGTCGTGAGAGGCTCAAGTTAACGAATTACTTCGAGCTGAGAGAGAATACAGAACTCACGTTAATCGAGAACTCCGAAACAAAGAGGCAAAGGTATTCACAAGAATCAAGCACTATAATGTCGTAGTGTCATTGTGGGTTAATGGGGTTCTGGTCTTTGCTTTGGTTTAGCTACCTAATTCCAGGCATGGATGAGTCTGATATTCGGGGTGTCAGTCTAACGTGCGGCATTTCGAAGTTATTAACTTATAAAATGGGGCTATTAGGTTATTAGGGGTCTGGCCTGCAGTTTGCCGTTGTAGAAATTCTTCGAGCCATTTTTCAACCATTTTTTGTGCATTTATGGTTAAAATACCCGTTTTGGATGACTGCACAACAGTCTTGACTTTTGGTTTGAGCACAACTTTGGTTTGAGGTTATATGGTTAATTGGGGTCTTTGGGGCTTATTGATGTGAGGGCTATGTGATTAGAGGTATGAAGTTATTGAAGTATTGGGTTATGAGGTTTAATTGGGTTCTATAGTATTTTTGTCGTTTTTTGCCATTTTCCGCAGCTTATTGAGGATATAAAAAAATTGTGAGGTGATGGGGCAAAACGAGTTTCGGATTCGATTTGGCGACCCCGAAAACATGTAATGCACCAAGTTTGGTCGGAGGTACATACATTTTACTTTTTTTTTGTGGTGCTGTGTTATTTTTATAGACGATCGATCTCTAAGTATATTTAAATATGTCTTTTTGTCATAATGTTTTTCTTATTGTGTGGGTTTTCTTCACAGTAATATTCCAGAAAATCAGCATCTTAAATCAAAAGGTTGTGTTTCCTTATTTTTTATTTAATTTACGTGTATAGTCCCAGAAGTACCCGACCTAACGTACCTACTTATAGATGGCGGTTGTTGTTTGAAAATAATGACTGTGGTAGAAAGTACCAACCTTATAAACATTAGGTCTGAAGTTTGGCGACGTTACGTTGTTTAGTATTTGTTTGGCAGCCATCAATAGTGAACGCTTTCAGTGAGTTTGAAAGCATAGAAAAATTGGTCATCGTTATGTGATACTTTCATTTAAAAAGACCTCAGTACAACTAATATCAAAGTGGAGCTAGATTCTATTCTGGGGAATCTGCTCCTTCGTTTACAACAGTAAAATATGGGGTGGCAGAGTTTAATTAAATGAGGCCGTACGAGCTGCCGAATCGAACATCGTAGTGGTTGACCAAATGAGGTGACCACGCCAGAAATGGTGAAGAAAATCCACTTTCACAACCCCTTCTTCCCTATAATCCAATAAAAAAATAATCAAAAAAGAATAAACTCAATTACGTGAATTATATAAAATAAGTATTTTATTTTGTCCCCATATATACACTCAAAACTCAACTGACTCAAAAAAGTATTCGTACAGGAAGGTTACCAAGAAATATACATTGTTTTTACTAAGAGAGCACAGGATATTAAATACAAATAATTTAAAACAGAAAGCTTTAACTCTATATGTATTATATACAAAGTTACAATAATATTAATAAACATCTACAACAACATAAAAATATTTATTGAACATGTACCTAAAACAGGTCAAAAAAGTATTTGTACACTTAAGTGCTAATAATCAAAAATAACAGAAAACCTAAATTAGTAATGAGTATGGTATCCTTTTTTGACGAATGACTTCTTGCAGCCTTTTGGGCATTGACTTTACTAACTTTTGAGTAAAATCAGAAGAAATATTTTTCCACTCTTTCAATAAAACTGCGATTTCTATTATGTTTCCGGATTCTTCTTCCTAACTTAGCACAGACATTCTCGATGGGGTTGAGGTCTGGAGATTGCGGTGGAGTTGATAATACATGGGGAACATTGTATAACAAATACTCTAACTATCCGGGCTGTATGTTTGGGATAGTTATCATGTTGAAAATAAAATGTAACTGCGATTCCCAATTTATGAGCACTAACCAGGATATTTTGTTTTAAAATATCCAAGTACATGGAACGATCCATTATTCCCTCTATAATATGTAGTTTACCTACCCCATTCTCCGCCATACATTCCCAAACCATTAAAGAGTCACCTCCATGTTTGATAGTAGGTGACAGATTTTCCTTATTAAGCTCTGTTCCAGGTCGCCGCCATACCCGTTTGTTACGATCTGCCCCCAAAAAATATTAAACTTACTCTCATCACTAAATAGAATATTATTCCAGAACTGTACTGGCTTTGTAACATACTGTGTTGCGAATTCTAAACGTTTTCGTGGAGGCGGCTCTTTAATGGGTTGGGGATGTATGGCGGAGAATGGGGTAGTTCAACTACATATTATAGAGGGCATAATGGATCGTTTCATGTACTTGGATATTTTAAAACAAAATGTCCAGGTTAGTGCTCATAAATTGGGAATCGCAGATACATTTTATTTTCAACATACAGCCCGGATAGTTAAAAATTATTTGTTATACAATATTCCTATGTATTATCAACTCCACCGCAATCCCAGACCTCAACCCCATCGAGAATGTCTGGGCTGAGTTAAGAAGAAGAATCCGGGAAACATAAAATTTCTAACAGAAATCGCTTAAAAGAAGTTTTATTGAAACGGTGGAAAAATATTTCTTCTGATTTTACTCAAAAGTTGAGAAAAGTCAATGCCCAAATTACGAAATTCGTCAAAGGATACCATACATTAATTTTAGGTTTTCTGTTATTTTTATATATAAAAAAAAAACTGGACGTTTTCCACGAAACACCGAACTACTACACTTTTCTCGACGCGCGTTTCGCCAACCAAGTTGGCATCTTCAGGAGAAGATTAAAACTTTAAGGAGTTTTAATCTTCTTACTTAATCTTAAAACTTTAAGGAGTTTTAATCTTCTCCTGAAGATGCCAACTTGGTTGGCGAAACGCGCGTCGAAAAAAGTGTAGTATTCCGTGTTTCCGTGGAAACGTCCAGTTTTTGTTTCTACGCCGAAGGTTCCAGTACCCACTCCAGGAAATATTTTTATGTTGTAGATGTTTAATAATATTATTGTAACTTTGTATATAATACATATAGAGTTAAAGCTTTCTGTTATAAAATATTTGTGTTTAATATCATGTATCTCTTAGTAAAACAAATATATATTTCTTAGTAACCTTCCTGTACGAATACTTTTTGAGTAAGTGTAGTTAGGGCTCCGAGATATACAAGTAAGCTAAATCAAGATTAAACAAAGAAGG
>JAPWTK010001447.1:0-41382 GCA_029963805.1 Aromia moschata
AAATATGTCCCGGAAGCTGTGCTGGAATCGGAAGTTGCCGTGATGTACTGGGATAGGCTAATCATCATCGATCGAACAGTGGACTTCAATCGACCAGATATTGTGCTGATCAACAAGGAACAGCAAAGAGGGATCATCATAGACATCGCTGTGCCACTTACCCACAACATTCAGAAGACTGAACGGGAGAAGATCGCGAAGTACGAAAATTTGTCAATCGAGCTGAAGCGTCTATGGAAGCTGGAGAAAGTGGAGACGTACGCCCTAGTAATATCGGCAGAGGGGGTAATGACGACGAGATTCGCCAAAGAACATCGCGGCATTAGGACTATCTTTTAATGTCATTAGAAATGGCCAGAAGGCAATATTGTTACAAACTTTGCCACATTGTAAGAAAGGTTTGGGATAGGATGAATTTCCTCCCCTCCGCTGAGCCTAATTTCTGCTGGAGGCGGGGATGAGATATCAAGCCATCACTGTCTGCAGCAGGAATGGGTGAATGTTTCCCAGCGTTTACCTAGGGAAGTGTGACTATAAAGTCGGCGAAATAATAAATAATAATTTATTTTCCTTTGAGACGTGATACAAGTACGTATGAGGAATAGTCACAAAGTCTTAAACTAAGATCTACAAAAATAGTCAATTTACCGAGTAAAAACATTCATCCAGTAAATACTCCTCCCAAATTTGGTCTTGAATAAATGATCTTTTTTATACATTTATTTCATTGGGCAGACAGTTAAACATCTGTGGTCCTATAAAATTAGGAGAGGTAGCAGTTAATTTTATTCTAGCAAGGGAATGTGCATGAGATCTTTTGTCTTGTATTTACCTCCCAGAGGTTGAGTATTCATTGTTTATAATAAATTTTTTATAATTCTTGTAAATATATGTACAAATTTCAAGATATATAAACTAGGTAAGAATGAGCTGACTATTTCTTAAAAATATTCTTACAGAGAGACAGTGCTTGGAATATTAATATACATCTTAAAATACGTTTTCTGAGCTACAAAAACTTGACTAGAAAATGAGGAGTTTCCCCAGAAACAAACACCGCAGCGTAGGCTTGATTCCTCCTGGGGTAAAAAAAACAGAAAAGTTGAACAATTAAGTCCCAAATGTCCTGATTTTTTAAACATTATTTAGAGATTTACAAAAATATTTTTGTATAAACTTCATAATTTTTATTCTCAAAAACTATGGACTTCGGTAAATGGATTCTAAGATTAAAAATATCTTAGAATCAACCGAAAACTACTCTCACTTTTTCAGATTTTTTAAATGACATTTTTGGAAATTTCGATTTCGTGGTTTTTTGAACAATCAAAAATCGTTTTTTAAAAAATCCCAGAAAAATATTAAATGTCAATAATTCTATTCACGCAAAACTATACATTTTTGAAAAAAAATCTCAAGAACATAAATGTGAATAATACTCAATTTTTTTTTCGGTATTTTTAAAGATGATTTTCGATTTTTCACCAATCAAAAACCAAAAACCAAACATCAGGAAATCGAAATTTCCAAGTCCTTTCAAAAATTTAAAAAAATATTTTTTATTTTTATTTTTACCAGTGTAGTTTTTGAGAAAAAATGTATGGTTTATACAAAAATATTTTTGTTTCGACCGCTTTACCAAAAATGTTTAAAAATAAAATAAACCATTTATTTTAAGTTTAGGTCTCGAGGATGCGATTTTTTCTGGTATTTTGGTATCCTGTCTCATAAAAAATGGGTTAAAAAGGAAGTGAATTTATATTATCATAACATAGTATAAAACTAAGTCGCTTCCCGCTGTCTGTCCCTATCTATCTACTACCTGTATGCTTAGATCTTTAAAACTACGCAACGGATTTTGATGCGGTTTTTTTAATAGATAGAGTGATTCAATAGGAAGGTTTATATGTATAATACATGCATAATATAGTAAGAAAAACTGATAATTTTAGAGGTTTCTTTAGATAAAAAACGTAAACCGGGCGAAGGGCTAGTATATAATAAACGTGTAGTCGTTCTAATTTTAATTGAAAATGATAAATACGCATGGGGAACAAAAAAAGCGGTGCAACTTTATGATTCCATGGACGTGCATATATCTTTTATAAATTCGAAAATTGTGAAATCATTTTTCATTTAAATCAATATAGGAGTTAAAATTAGCCTGCATACAAAATTCTTAATATTGTATATAATTTGCTGTAAATAAGTTTATAGTCAGACAATCTCAAAAAATTGTCTGTGTTACTGAAATACACGTCACTGGCGTCTTAAACAAGTAGTTTAAGTTCCTAATTCCTAAAGTCGTAAATCATTTTAACGACGTCGTAAAAATTTTATGGCACAGTGGAGCGAACAAATATTGCAATGTATTATATGCAAAGTGGTTTACCGACAGTGGTTTACGTTGCGCCACCAGCCCAGCACTGGCCGGCCAGTGCGTTGCCGGCTCTTTAAAATTTTCTTGAGTATAGTAATATACATAAAGTTGTTTTAATTTATAATTATTTTTTCCAGCAATTTTTAAAGCTTTATTTTAATGCTAACTAATAAATTTATATATCTATGTATTTTTTTTAAATATTTCCAAACTAGCTTTTTAAGAACGTCACGAACTAACAGTTTACCGAAGTATGAAATATACTTGTATAGTGAGCTAGCAATTTTAGAAAATAAATCTGACAACCTTGCTTTTTTCTACCTATTCAATTTAGAATGAAAAGATAGTACATGTATTCAAGACATATCACTTACTTTTAACAATAATTTACTAAATAGAGTTCCCAGTATAAAAGTTTTAGACCTTTATATATATTAACAATTGTTATATACTGGACAGAACATGTCAATCACATTATAAAAAAAACTAAGCTCATCGTATTATGCCATCAGCAGATCATAAGCAGATGAAAAATATCTGCTTAATATTAACTATGCTTTTGCCTATTCAGATATTATATATCTTATCATTTACCGGGGTATGTCCACAGGACTTCATAGTCTATGTTTTCAAAAAAAAGAAAGTTTATTTAAAAAAAAAAAAACTTTAATAAACTAACTGTTTCTAATAATATCCATAATGACAATACCAGATATAAAATTATATCTATGTATATAAAAAAATCTTAATTTCCCATTGTCAAAAAAAAAGTTTACTACTGCACGATAATGAGCGTCCCCATGTAGCAAAACAGACACGTCTTGAACTCTTGCAGTTAGGTTTGCAAGACAGACACGCATTGACTATATTATTCCACCCGCTTAGGATCAACAGACATGACATTATTGTATCGAAGGTCGAAAGTTTGCAGGTTGCAAAGTAAACTACATTAACATACGAGGTGTGGCTATTAAATAACCGAACTGACGCTGTTACTAGTGCGCTGCGAGCGTATAGCGACAAGTTTGAACAGAACTGTGTCTGGTGATTACTTTCCCAACCCTGAGTTCGCTGGACAAGCCAGTGGGTCGCTCAGTGTGACTGTAGCAGTCGTTTGAATTAGTCTACGCACCAGTGACGCGTCGAAAAAATGTTAAGTGTTCAGATAGAGCAACGGGTTCATCAAGTTTCTTGTTAAACTGGGGAAAACTTTTACAGAAGATTATGCAATGTTAAAAAGTGTACATGAACGAATGTTTTTGTCCCGAACAGAAGTTTTTGGATGGTTTAAACGGTTTAAAGAGGAACGTGAAACGACCGAAGACAATCCGCGCCCCGGACGGCCCTCAACGTCAAAAACGGACGAAAACGTTGAAAAAATTGATAAATTAATCCGCGAAGATCGTCGTCTGAAATGTGCTCGCCAGATTTTGCATGAATCGTTCAATATGCGCAAGGTTTACGCAAAAATGGTGCCAAAACTCCTACTCCCGAGCAAAGGAATCAAGAATGAATATTTACCCTGACATTCTAAACAACATATGGACGTTGATCCATGCTTGTTAGACACGGTGATTACTTGTGATGAATTGTGGTTTTTTTTACGACCCCAAAACAAAGCGCCAATTCATGAATTGGAAGAGCCCGAACTCGCCAAGGGAAGAAAAAAGCCAGGATGAGCAAATAGAAATTCAGAGCGATGATGGTCGTCTTTTGACATTCGAGGCATTGTTTATTTTAACTGAGTCCTTGACGGTCAGACGGTCAATCAATATTACATCGAAGTTCTGACGGCCGTCAGACTTCTCACACGCTCACGAAAGAGCGTGTGAGAAGAGAAGACTGATTTGAGGAAGACTAAATCATGGAATATTCACCAAGACAATGCACCGGCCCATTCTGCTTTGTCTGTGAAGGCGTTTTTTTTTGGCAAAATACGGAATTACTGTGTTGGAACATCCACCATACTTGCCCGACCTTTCTCCCTGTGACTTTTTTTATTTCCCAAGGTCAAATCGGCCCTGAATGGGAGATTCAAAAGTGTGGAAGAGGTTAAAGCAAAAGCGACGGAGGTTCTGAACCAGCTGACAGAAACGGACTTCCAGCACTGCTTGGAAAAGTCGTATGGAGCGGTGTAGAAATCACCAAGGAGAGTACATTGAAGCCGAAAAAGTTGCTACTGTAATTGGTAACGAATAAAAAGTGTTATGACAGCAATTCGGTTATTTAACAGCCACACCTCGTACACGTCTGCGCATTGACGAATTATTTCCTGGCGATATCGCGCTAATAGCATCGAGCAGGTTTGCATTCCAAGTGCAGCCACTTTTACATATTGTAATTAATTGTGTGATTTTTGTGCTACGTTTGAGCTGATATTGAGAGTACATGATGAGCCGGGTTAATGAATTTTAGTGCAGAGTTGGACGTTGCTCTAAAAGACTGTTTGGAAAAAGCAACTGTTTTCAATGGTACAAGCCCAGGCCCATAATAGTTCCGCCGCCTTAGCTAGACATTGTAAATTATGAAATCTGTATTAACTGCGAAAAAATTCTATAGAAATGCTTTATTAAAGCTTTTAATTTGAGCGAGAAAAAAATATTCCACATGAAATATCCTTTGAATGGGCATCAATGATAGACAAGCACAAATCCTTACTAAGAGATTTACCACAAGGTATTTTGTTTGTAAACTGAAAAATAAGATAGATATTTGTTTATTTATCCAGTTGTTTCATTTTAACTCGACATATCAGTCTCATAGCAATTATTACCCTTTTAGTGGTCGAATACGTTACGGTTACGGGCACGGGTAGCCGAGTGGGTTAAAGCACCGTCTTTCCAGTCGCGATACCTCTGTGCGCGTTGTTCGAGCCGGGGTAGCGATTTTTAATTGTCTCGCTTTCTCCGCCAGGCTGATATGCAACCACTAATACACTAGTTATAGGATAGATGCCAATCCAACCGCACATGCCCTAGATTTGGTAATGTTCTGAGTTTTCTGGGTTTCCTCAGAACTGTAAAGCAAATGCGTTACCGAAATAATCTTAAGTCGCTCCCAGTGCGCCATGGCAAATAATAATAATAGCATCCTTCTCGCACAGGTTGAGAGGACCTAAGGTTATTCTTCGGAGTAATTATAGGGTGAGTATTATTATATATATTATGTATTATTAATTATTACAACTCCTCACTACTGTATCGATTTTTTTATTATATATATTTTTTTCAATATTAATATGTATACTGAAAAGAGTTTTCAGTTTCTGTAATATGAAAGTATATTTTAATAAAGTTAAGACGATTTTGTCGATATTTTTGTTAATTGTTCGAGACTCCATAACTTGATAAGATGTAGTTGAAAATGTTTGGTGGCCGAACTATTATGAGCCTGGGCTTATACTTCAAAAATAATCAAATTTTACAAACAATGTTCAGTGTATTACATGAATATATTTCTAAAGACATAAAAGATCATGAATAAATAAATTAATAATAAAAAATAATTAAACGCAAGCTTTTATTTAATTGCTATAAAGAGAAGAAAATAAACTTTAAATTGAATTAAACCCATCAAATTATTACATTACACAATTTATATGATATAAAAGGGTGACACGAGATTAACTTGTGTAGATATATTTACCTATTTTTATAAAAATACATACTTTTTTTCTTAGATTTTTATGATTTCAGGATCAAGTTACATGATTATCACATTATTGTTTACCTACACAAGTAAATCTCGTGACAAGCTTTTATATCATATAAATTGTGTAATGTAATAAATTGATGGGTTTGATTCAATTTAAAGTTTATTTTCTTCTTTTTAGAGCATTTAAATACATAAAAGCTTGGTTTTTAATTTTTTTTATTATGAATTTATTTTTGATTTTTTAGTTATCGTCATGTTTTTGTATCTAAATGTTTCTCAACCTGTTCATACTATCCCCAACCTATACCAAGTTATAACTCTTTAAAATTGGTATAGTGGCCATCTTGTTTTTCGCCATTTTGAATTTTTTCACCGCCCCTAGAATTTGCCTAGGGTTTAGGTTGATATTAGTTAAGACACGACCCCCGCTAAGTCTTACTGTTTAGCCAGGCAGTAGTACACCATCTCCTCGAAGGGTTGAACGCAGACGTCAGTTTATTCGTATTCTCCTTAGCAAACCCTTTCATTTGATACCCATATTATGGGAGTGCTTAAAAATAACTAGTCCGCCATCTTGGGCGGTCCGCCATATTGGATATAGAGGAAATACATTTTATTTTCTTATTTCTTCTTAACAAACCCTTGCATTTGATACCCATATCATGGGAGTGCACAAAAAATAACTAATCCGCCATCTTGAGCGGTCCGCCATATTGGATTTAGAGTAAATTCATTTTTTTTCTTATTTATTCTCAGCAAACCCTTTCATTCTATACCCATATCATGGAAGTGCGCAAAAAATAACTATTCCGCCATCTTAGACCGTCCGCCATTTGGAATTTAGAATGACATAACTTAGCTAACCATGCATTGTCATCCAAACTAAACGTGTATGCAAAATTTCATCTCAATCGGTTGAGGATAACTACTTTAAAATTCAGTTGCAAGATTTGACCCGAACATACATACAAACAAACAAACAAACAAACAAACAAACATACATTGCAAGTTAAATAAAAAGCTTGTAAAAAACGAGACAAAGATCGTCGTGTCGACTCCAATAACGCTTTCTACTATTTTATTGTTATGCATAACGAGATATCAAAATAAATATAAATAAATAAACAGCACATAAACATATATATTTTTCTAAAAGTATTAAAATTAGTAATTTTCAGATTCAACTTAAAAAAATGTTCAGTTATACCATATTTATCATTTCAAGTATTCAGTTGCAACCCTTACATTTTTTGAGGACTAATCGCCTCTGGTAAAAGTTCACATGATGTATTCACATATTTAATCACTTACGTAGGTATACGAAAAACTTCAGAGGACTTTTTTCTAGAAAAGTGGTAAACTTAACTCTTGGCAAATCAAACTTAACTGCAACTAAAAGTAAAGGTGTGTAAAAGAAAGTACGGTTTTCGATTATAAGTGGGCGAGACCTGAAACCACGCTTAAAGTTAAAGGTCAAATCCTCCATTAAACTTCTCCATAATGTAAAAAAATCAGCGTTAGTCTGAGTATTAACATTTAATAGTTTCTTATACATAGCCTCAATGGTAGTGTGTCTAAAGTTTTTTTAAATAAAATTTTTTGCATTCACTGAAAACGTAAATGCAAAAAAGTTTATTTCATTTTTTTTGTGCTTGTAATGATATATGGACGCTGGACCACGGTATCGATGTGGTTTAGAAATACGGTTCTTCGATCTGGTCAAAATTTATAATATGGGCTTATTCAAAAAGCATGGACATTTCTTGTAACGATTTTGTACTTTTTTAGTAATTGACCGTTAAGGAAAAATTGTGAAATAACTCATAATGGGTCTAAAGCCTTTAGTAGCCAAAGCCAAAGTATATTATAATTTGTAATTTATGTCACTATTCTTAATAGTCCTATAGTTCAGTGAGTCGAAAATTGATCATGCAATGACGAATTACTGTCATTTTTTGTCCATAAATCGGTAATAATATTATTATGAGCAATATTTGCAAGAATTAAAAAGTGTTGAATTTAGAGATGAAATTTCTACCTTGCAGGATGTGGTTTCAGATTCTAAAATTGACGTGTCTCGTAATTTTTTATAAATATGCACAATAATTGAGGCACTAAATTTGTCCCAATTGTCCCATATACCACACTGCACACGTAAATATTATTATTAGGGTCCGGAAATGTGTGCATATTTTTTAGACGCCGTGTAAATGATACACGCGTGTATTCTTGCCCGTGAATACCTACGCCACTGACCGATCCTACTAATCCCCCGGCTCACGTATGCGCAGTAGTACACCGGTCCCGTTGCGGGAGCGCTGGATTGTTAAATACAGTTTACCATGCGTTAGAGCCAACTTTCCCGGCCCTAATTATTTATTACATATATATGTAAATCTATATATTAAATTTAAAAGTAAAAGTTTTTATTTTTTACTAAATTATATATGTATTATGTATACGTAAAAAATTAATAGTTTCTTACCGTGAAAAACTTCATGAAAGGCGGCCGAGTAAAAAAATATGTATTTCTATTCTTAATCTCAAGTTTATAACCTTATTGAATTGCCAACGCTGTAACATACTGTGGCAGCCACTTGTCCAAAGTTTGACAACAACAAATTTTCGCTTTGAGCTTCGACATAACCGCTATTTCCATCTCTCTCGTTTATAGCCAGATGTGATGACTTTTTTCGTAATGGTTCATTATTATTTGCCATTTAATATCACAATAAAGTGAATTTCTATTCTTCATTTGTCACAATATGTGATGGGTACTTTTAAACTTTATATAGCCGGTATATGAAAACTATCTGGTAAATTAAACTATTAAAAAAACTGTATTTTCGAAAAAATAAAACACTATTAAGGGAAATGACAACCGCTCATATTTATACACACTTCAGCTTTTATTTTAACTGTGTCAATAACATGCTTACACTATCCCCGGTGTTCCATTCATTTCTTTACTTTCATTTAAAATGTGTTGCTGAAAATTTTCCAAAAAATGCCAAAGGGAGTTTCAAAACTTGAATTTTTCGATTTTTTGGCCAGAGCAAAAAATTACAGAGTGTCAAATCGCGAGATATTGGGGGGGAAATTGTATATGGTCTTCGTGTTCAAACTTATTATGTGATCTTCGAAAAAAATCGTCTATGGAAAGCCAAAAATAAGAAAGTAAGTTTTAATTTAATAAAGAAAATAAGTATCAAAAAGATAATGTTTTTTTTTTTTTTTTTTAAAAAATTTATTTTATTTAATATATTTAAAATAATTTTTACTATCTCAAATTATAAAAAGGGATATATTATGAAATAAAAGGTGGAAAGATATGGATGATAAATTTAATTATTATTTTTTTAAGAAAAAAGGTTGTAGGGTGATAAAAATGAAAAAAATGTATTTTTTAATAATGTCCTGTTTAAATTTTATGAAAATAATAGTATGAAAAGAAAAGATAAAAAATAATTTTTTTTGGAATTTATTTTATTATAAGGTGTCAAAGTGTACCATTTACCTCCCTGAAGTAATGAATCGGAACAAAATTTTGTAGTGAATTAAAAGTGTGTTGGGAGGAATGGCTATTGAGTTCGGCCTTTAGACTTTTTATTGACCCACAAAAAGCAAGTGGGGTTGGAGACGGCCTTTTCCCCTTAATCTTTATAGGGAAAGGTTTATCTAGATATACCCGTACCAAACGTCAAAAATGTGGAGGAGCCCCATCTTGTTGAAACCATATTTGTTGCGTAAATTGGGATTGTTATTGTTGGGAATAATCAGTCTGGAGTAAAAGTAATAAATATCGTTCAGAAATTTCCGTTTATAAAATTATTTACATAAACGGAAAACAAACCAAAATTTACTTTTTGTGGTCGTTGGGTGTGAACTTCCTCCACCAATGTGGATTTTGGTCTGACCAATACCTAAGTTTGTCGGTTAGTACCCGTTTAAAAAAATGTAGATCGTAACTTCGCAGAACTTCGGTAAAATGTTTCACTCAACTTAATATAATTTTATATGGATGGAATTTTTTACTTGCAAATTTTTTTGAATGGAATATCGACTCTTATGATTTTACCCTCTTTGGTGAATTTATTGGATTTTCCAACAATCTAAAGACATTCTTAAGTTACTGGTTTCCCTTTTTGGTCGATCTCTGCTTGAACCTCCAGTTTCATGAAAACGCTGCAAATGTTTTTGAAACGGTGATAGAAAGAGGCCCGCGGGATGTCGCTTTGTTTTTATTTTTTTTTCTATCACCATATCCTATGATCATTAAAATTTCAAAACGCTCGATTTCACTTAAACGTGCATTTTTGCGCGAAAATAACACTAATGTATTTTTGACATGTTTGTAAATATCACTTTAGACAAAAGGAAGGGCGTGTTATGGAGTAGAAACCTTCAAAGACATGGAATAAACTTAATAAACTAAAATATTTTTGTATACTTTATAAGAAAATGATTTTCAAAATACGATATCTCGAAAACAGTTAAATTTAGGTATTGCTATATGAATTTTGTTTATAATTTTGAAGAGAAAAATATGGAATAATATACAGGGTGTTCCATTCACAAAAGAACTTTTTGTCATGACTTTTTGACTGATCGTTGTATATTGTGTGATAGATTTTTAAAAAACCTAAAACGTTTGTGTCTTAATATTTTCGCTAGCTACCTTACTTTAGAGATAATCGACCGTTTCCATACATATCAGCGACCCTGTATAATAATAATATATAATTATTTCCCTAGTAGTATGCGCTCCATACGTTCTTGTAGAATATAACTTTCTTGAAATTCGTCGTCATGCAACATTTATACAAAAGGAGTTTCTAAGGAGATTCCTCTCTGATCGATTGAAATGATCGAAATGAATAACTGCGTGTCTGGAGAAGCTTCCGTGAAGTTTTCATATGCAGCTCTCGTCGAATATATCCAGTTTCTATTGATTCTGTTTCCATTTACTAAAATAAATTCCAAGTGAAACACTGTTTTTCATTAAAAAATAATTCCATTATTTATTTGCGATTGAGACAGGCACTTCGAAAGTTTGACAACAACAAAGTTTCGCTTCAAGCCTCAACATAACCGCTATTTCCATCTCTCTCGTTCATAGCCAGATTTGATAACGTTTTTTTTAATCATTCCCCTTCTACGGTTTTCAACGCTGAATCTAAATTTGAGTTGAGGATGCATTTACGACTATCAATTTTTCCCTTAAGAACAAAAATCACTGAGAAAAGCACTAAATCAGACACCAATGTCATATACTTGACGAGCTGGTGACTAACGTTACGGAGATGATCTAACAATAACACTAAGCCTTAAAAACCTTCAATCCTACGACACGCATGCTCAAAACCCCATAATCTCAAAAATGTTAACGTCAAAAAAATCTATGTATGTGTTTTGCAACTGCTAGAGCGCAGCAAATGATGAGGAAGCATGAATATGATCTAATCAGGACTCTCAACTTCATGGCCGTGGAATTCCAAAGCTTCATAAACGCATAACCTCGTAATCTCCAAACACTTAACCTCAAAAGTCTTATGAGTAGGTCCTGCGAAATCTGGGACACGACAACGTGATGAAAAGGCATGAATATGATCCAATCATGACTCTCAAACCCAGAGACCAGAAATTCCATCGCTCTGAAATTCCATAACCTCAATCTCAAACCCATTAATCTCAAAAACCCTACATCTAGGACCTATGAAATTTAGCATATAGCAATCCAACGAAGAGGCATGAATATGATCTAATCATGACTCTCAACTTCATGGCCGTGGAATTCCAAAGCTTCATAATCGCATAACCTCGTAATCTCCAAACACAACCTCAAAAGCCTTATGAGTAGGTCCTGCGAAATCTGAATCCATCCTTATGAGTAGGTCCAGAAATCCCATCGCTATGAAATTCCATAACCTCAATCTCAAAACCATTAATCTCAAAAACCCTACATCTAGGACCTATGAAATTTAGTATGTAGCAACCCAACGAAGAGGCATGAATATGATCCAATCATATCTCTGAACCCCATAACCTCGAAATTCCATAGCTGTGAAATTTCATAACTTCATTTTCAATCAAAAATCAATTTCATTTCGATTTCTGGAAGGTCATGATTGGATCATATTCATACTTATCCATCATTTGCTACACTCAAGCAGTTCACAGAACACATATATAGGGTTTTTGAAGTTAAGATTACTGAGGTGAACGGTTTTAAGTATGTGTGTCGTAGGGTTGAAGGATTCTAGGCTTAGGATTGTTAGGTCGTCTCAGTAACATTGTAATCACTCGTCATGTAGTAATAGTTCCTTATTTAGTATTTTTCATAGGGATTTTTGTTCCTAGGGAAAGAACTGATAGTTTTAAATGCATCCTGACCTTTCTGACAGAATTTGATTCAGCGCGTTGAAAACCGTAGAAAGGAATGGTCCTCCCTGGCTTTGAGTGCCTATGTAATCAAGCGAGGTGTTTCTAACCTCAAATATGTTTTTGAGGTTAAAAAAAAATTAGCGCTAAACGAGGAAAACTGAGGTCTGATTCGTATTCAGTGACCCCAAAACATAAAGCAGACCGAGTATGTACTTTCGCACACTGGAAAAATTTTGTGGTCCTGTTACTAAAACTTCTTTAGTGAATTTCGCAGAACTACATGTGCAATACGAACTTTTCCAACAAATTTTCAATAGTTTCGTATCAGACACATTTACATTTAACTAATGCTTGTTCAGTTAACAATTAATCTTAATGTGTGAGTTACTCAACTGAGAACTTCCAGATACAGAAGTTAAAATTAGCGGAGCAGTAAGATAGTGGTGTCAGAATTCGGATAATTAATACGATAAATCTTATCCAGTTCACTCCCTGTACCTTCACGGCGGCAATCATGTAATATTCATCCTCATTCGAACGTGTTCGAACACTTTAATGTCGCAGCCGCAATGATTCAATAAGCTGCAGCGGCGCCAGCTGCTGCTCCAAATATGATTTCCTTCCTAAGAAATCATTAGATTTATCATATGAATTTTAACCTTCCTCGTTCGGCTTCGCTATATAACTATTTCCGGCAAGCTCCAAATGAAATTTATGTAGTCGTACGCGATTTTAAACGTCCTTATGAGTTTTATTATCCTGCTGAATCGAATAGGTTTTCTATCGCCAACGTGACGGCTTTCCTCTTTACTGAATTAATTCGAGGACTAATATACAGAGTGTTCGGTAATGAATAGGTCTTATCAAATGGTTGTTTCTTTGAATCTAAATAAGTCAAGGAAAGCCAAGTTCTGGTTCAAAATCTCAATTGGTTTCCATCCCGTTTTACTAGATTTTTTCTTATTCCAGGATGGTTCATCAATGAACATCCGCGATTGCCTTAAACCGAGGGCTTCCGTCCAGTGAGAAATATGTTTTTGTCTTAGTCGATCCTTTAATGGCCCTCCTGGCTATCTGGTAGGCCAAACTACAGATGGATTCCGGCCCTATCAATGGAACCTCAGCACCTTTCTTTGTGAGAAAGTCCGCTCTTTTGTTCCCTTCGTGACCTTGGTGTCCTCTGACCCACTTAAGGGTAGCAGTAATCCTAGGTCAAACCGATATATTCTCTGGAGAAATCAAACTCTTCAATAGAAATGTAGAGGAGGAGAGAGGTCAATTTGGTAACATTTTTTAGATTTTTTCATAAGTCGACGTGTTTTTTAATCCCTCGATCCAGTGTGTATTTTTCAATATATTCGATTATTTCCAGACGTTCGTACCTCTCTTCGATTCTTATCGATTGTAGCGCCTGTATACATATATCTGTGAAAAAAATTTCATGACCTCTGGGTCAAACTCACAGTTTTTTTTTCTAGAGAATCCAAATCTGCGATAAAAAATATGGGCTCTCATTTGAGACTTTAAAGTTACCCCCACCCCACCCCCAAGAGGTGGAGGAGGGACATTGGTATTACTGGATACCTTTTTTAAATAAATTGGTAATCAGTGGTTTTAAATTGAATGAAAACGTTGTAAGTCGTAAATATAAGGTGATTGATCGAAACCATTCTTTAAAAGTATTGGGGCTCCTAGGAATTATTGAAGTTTCCATAAAAGGTAGGTATTCGCAAAAGTTAGGTATTTGGATTTCTGTAAAAGATAAGTATCTTTAAAGACTTTTAAAGTTATTTTGAGGTTTTTTGAAATTTTGTTCTTTAGCACGAAAACATTTGAAACTATCTGTGACGGTCATTTTATAAAATAAAGTGATTCATTTTTTTTATTGATACGGTGGTTAGCAGAATCCTAAAGTTTTGCAACGATGGCTTTATTATTTCTGAGTTGTGTACAGGGTGCTTAAAACAGAGCTACCATTTAACGTAACTTCATACATACCATCCAAACTTATTTTATTAATACAAAGCCCCATATTTTACTTTAAATTTTGCTGTGGAATTAAATGCATCGGTCTATATTGGCATTCTCTATACCTATATTTAATAGTTTTTCGGTTATTTAGCGATTTTTAAAAATTACCTTATAACTTGTAATAAATCCTCTGTCATGTCATGGAAATGATACTACTAGCGACACTAATGTTACTACTAGTGCTGATAGTTATTAATGTTTTCGTGTTTTCTTAATTTTTAATCGTTATTATTAATTAGAACATATATATTAATTAAAACACTGTTGGCATCATCTCCTGATGATGCCAACCAACTAGAACCAAATGGTACATGCCAGGGTCGAACTTGAGCATGCATGCTGCAGTGAATAAATAGTGACTTACTAAGTAATATTGTTTTCTCTTACTTTTCCCGCATCTGTTGTCACACTCTTACACCTCGTCGTCCTCATAGGAATTCACTTCTTGGGGTTCCATTTATTTTATTTTCTGGGTGTGTTAGCGACTTTACGTGCTTTTCACATTGTCCTTTTCTGTAAACATGTAAGTAACACTTGCATATTTCACAGTGCACAGTGGTAGCTTTAACACATCAAATCTGGAAAACCCTGCACATTTTTTTTTAATTGATAAGCAAATGGGGCTGGCGTTTTAACTATCGTTATAATATCAATTAAGTATAACAATCAGTAATGCACAATTACAGGCGCGCGGCCTTCAAAGGACTAAATAAATACGTAACCTGTTTCGCGTCGCAGTCGTCCCGGCTCCCGCCCCGCTGGCCGAGCCACGGCCACCTGGAATACGGGATACCGATACGCGGCCGCCTGGAAGACGGTCGGTGTCCGAGAATTTTGTTCTAGCCCTAGCTCGTAGGTTAATAATAGATAGCCCAGAATAGCCCAGAATCGGGCTTCACGCGACTGGAATATTGTCATATTTGCAACATTAATAAAGTATATTATCAACTCTTATATATATAAATAAATAAATAAACAGTTTATTGCCCAACAGGTACACCCCATTTACAGGACAAGAATAAATTTATAATTAATCAGATCCACAAATAACTAAAAATAATAGTAATAATAATAAAAAGCAATAAAAAAAATACAAATTCTACTAGGTACTTATATCTTACTAAACATATTGTATTGTCAACCAAATATTTAATAAATTTAACCTTGTTTTTTTCTTAACATATTCAAGAAAAAATATATATATATACATAAAAGAAATTACACTAAAAAACTTGTCTCGCCTTTTTTCACAATTTCATTCTTTGAACAAACATTTAAATCACATAAATTACATATTTTATTAAAGTACATACAATACGATATACTGGACTCTTCACCATCAGATTTGTATTAGGTCCTTCACAATAAAAAGTAAGATTTTGACGAGAACTTGATCTTGGTACATAAAAATTAAGTTTAGATAGAATTTCAGAACTATCTACTTCCATATTGATTATTTTATACAAAAAAATTAAAAATAGAACAAATTCTGCGAAATTCAAGAGTGTCAAAATTAAATGTACGTAAAAAGAAAAATATTTTCTACACCTCTTTTCCAGGATAGTACCCTAAAAATTTGAAACACAAAAACTTTAAAATTTTCTTTGAACCTGCTCTAACTCATTTTTCTTTGTTTGATAATATGGGCTCCACACTATCGATCCATACTCAAGCTTTGACCTCACGTAAGAATAATACAATAATTTTAGTGCTTGTATGTGGGTAAATGATTTACAATTCCTCAGAATAAATCCCAGCATTTGAATCGCCTCCTTAGTTTTTATAATTATATGTTCATTAAAATTTAGTTGGTAATCGAAATATATTCCTAAGTCTTTAATTAGCGTCTTACGTTGTAAAGTCACGCCTTCTAGTAGGTAAGGATATTCTATCCATGTTTTCTTTCTTGTGAATGATACAATATTACATTTACTGATATTGAGACATAGTTTATTGCAGGAACACCACTGATATAATCTTTTCTAACTCATATTGTAATATTATACAATCCTCCTCCGTGTATATTGCTTTAAATATCTTTAAATCATCTGCGTACAATAACATATCACAATTTAGTTGTTTACATAAATCATCAATAAAGAGTAAAAATAATAACGGCCCCAAATTACTTCCCTGTGGTACTTCGGACAGTGATTCATATGTTGATGATTTATATCCGTTATAAAAAACAAACTGACATCTGTTGGTTAAGTATGACTGGAAAAACATTATTAGTCTATCACTAAATCCAAGTCTGACAATTTTTGTAATAATATACTATGATCTACTTTATCAAAAGCTTTTGAAAAATCCGTAGTACAATACGTCAATTTGCCCTTGTTGATCTAAAACTGTTGATATTTCCTGAGTAAGAATAACTAGATTTGATACGGTAGACCGGTTTGTCATAAATCCATGTTGATATGGCGATATAAGTGGTTTTGCAGATTGATAAATACGATTATACAGGATAATTTCAAACACCTTCGCAAAGTTACATAAAATAGAAATTTGTCTATAGTTGGTTATCAATGAACGATCCCCTGCTTTAAATATAGGGCAAGCCTTTGCCACTTTCCATCGGTCTGGAAAAGTTTCTGTCTTCAGTGATAGGTTAAATAATATTAATAATGGAGTAGATATAATGTAAATGCAGTATTTGACTAAAAATGATGGTATCAAATCTGGACCTGACGTCATTTTGTTTTTTAATTTTTTTGATGGCATCTTCAACGTCTTTTAAAGTAATGTTTGAAATATTTATATTTTGATGATTGTTGTTGTTTGCCTCTAAGTGCACAGAAAGAATATATGTACATAGTACAATGATACTTAAATAAAATCACGCCATTATTCTGGATTTATTTACAGACAAAAAAATAGATGTCTCTGAACTAGACACAAATGTGTCATTACAAAACTTTACTTATTTTAAATATGCCCGGTTACGTCTGTGGACGTTGAACGCTCTTTTTCATTTTATGGTGAGTGGGATTTAAGTAACAGGCACCAGAGCTTGACTCCTGGGCAAATGGAACAGTTGTTAATAATTTATCAAAACTAGAGTGGCAGTGCGGACATGTCTGTGTTATAGCGTCGTTTAGCGTGAGTATGCAAGTTCTGTCTTGCATACTCCTTGATACCCCTGGCCGATTAGTTGGGCTACAACAATCACTCCGTATGTATAAGATTATGACCTGTTTAATATTTCGTAACGTTGCTTACAGATATCCTGGAGCCGCCCCTGGTAAAGTAGGCATCTATTATTAACCTTCGAGCTCCAATAATATCCATGGGTGCGGCAAACCAAGGTAAATAATTGCGGCACTAGGGCAATTCAAATTTATCGCGGAACCCACTACGGAACCCCTAGTAGTACTACTACCCCTGCTAATACTACTACGCCTACTAGTACTATAATACCAAAAATATCTGTACAGATATTGGATAGGAAAACAACTTTTCACATCAATGTAGGGCTAAATTTTTTACTTACAAGTAACACTAGCCAAGTGGTGATCACCGATTTTCCTACACCTTTTCAAAAACTTTCAATTACAATGTAGAAGTACCTTAAACCATTTTTAGCTGCCCGTTTTGGTTTTTTTTTTTTGTTCATATCCTTGTAACTCAATGATTTGGGGTACGTATTCAACCCAACCATGTACAACTAAAAAATTTTGTCGTTTTTCGCGTCTGTAAGATTTTGAGCAGCAATTTAGAATACGAAACTATCACATCTTTACGGTTTTGGAGTCGATTTCGAAATTTGGAAGTGATTTGAAAATTGACGGGTAGGCCCTAACAACGTTGTAAGTGCCATGAACATCGTTACATGCATTAACTATAAGAATTGTTTTTTATCGGTATATTTCATGAAGCAGCATATTACATAATTTAATTTATATTTCTATTGTTCACTTAATACTTTGCACGATCACAAAATATATTACGATCAATCGTTTTTACATGAATTTTTTTTAAATCTGCTAATCTGCTATTAACATTTTGTTACATACAACGTTGTTCCGGTCTAACCTTCAATTCTCTCCTTTTCAATACAAATATGACGAAATAAAAAGTGTTAGCCCCACTTTTCTTTCCTTTTTCATTCAAAATTAATGATGTGAAGAAAATAAACAAAAAGTGGAGCTGGAACTTTTTACGCTCTCCTCGCGGCGTCGGTAGCTATGGATTGTGCCAAGAAAGACTGAATTTTCGAAAGATCTCATAAATATCTTCGACATTTGCGTGTCGATGTCTATCATATTGGATCTACTATCTTGAATTACGTGAATCTGACCTCGAATTCGTAATCAGCGACCCCGAAAACGGATAGACGTCGTAGTTTACTATGTTGGGAACTGTTTTTCACACGTTTGATCTTGAAATGACTTTGATCTGATTGGGTCAAACGGACCCCGAATTCAGATACAGCGACCCCAAAAACGTAACGATATGATGGTCTCGTTTCTTAAATTGCTGCTCAAAATCTTACAGACCCGAAAAACAACAAAAATGTTTGGTTGTACATGGTTGAATACCCCTTTAGTCTTTGAGTAACAAAGTTATGAACAAAAAATCAAAACGGACAGCTCAAAATGGTTTAAAGCAATTTCTACATATGTAATGAAAGTGTTTGGAGAGTTGTCGGAAAATCGGCGATTACCATTTGAGTAGTGTTAATCGTTAGCTTTACGGTCTGATTGTTAGAAATGTAGCTTCAGTATTGAGTAAAAATTTGTGAAACGTGTCACGGATTTTCCAACTATTTAGAAATTTGGAATGAGTTGGCGCATTTCAAAGTACCTGATCATACTAAACTCGCCGGACTAGACGGAAACACGCAAAGCGTAACATGGTGGAGCAATGAGACAAGATACGAGACAAGCAACGAGACTTGCACTGATATCCAAGTTACAAGCACAGAGAGTAAAAATTTGTGAGATGTGTCACGGATTTTCCAACTATTTAGAAATTTGGAATGAGTTGACGCATTTCAAAGTACCTGATGGTACTAAACTCCGCCTAAAATTTTTTCGAAAAAAAATAATTGTTATAAAAGTTATGAACAAATGAAATTGTATGCAGCGTATTAAAAAGAAAAGTTTTTATCTCGAAATGAAAGGCTTGAATCGAAAAATTTTATAGGACAACTTTTTTTCGAAAGACATTGAGCTTGTTCGGAAAAAATTGTTAGAACCTTAAAAACGGTTAAACAAATAAAAAAAGTATTGTTTATAACAAAAAAATGCTGAGAATTCAATGTTCTCCATCACTTATTAAAATTTTCTCTTTTTCTAAATACTCGTTATACATTTCCAGATATTTAGAAAAAGCAAAATTTTTGGGATCGCTATTTGCAAATAAACTGCACGCTGTTTTGTTGTTTCGTTATCTCTAGATAAATCGAAACATAAATGTGTGTATAAAAATGTGATGCGAGTGACAAATAATTGGAATGCAAAGTTTGCTCATTTGATTGGAAACTATGTGTGTGATTCCTGTGAACGTTCAACAATAAACAATAAACTGGATTCGACTACGTTTAATCAAAATTTAACGATGAATTTTTTAAATTATTATTTAACATTAAATTATTATTTACTGTTAAATAATAATCATCGTTGAAATTTGATTAAACTTAATTTACAAAAAACACGTGGTCGAATACAGTTTATTGTTGTTAATTGAACGTTTACAGGAATCACACACATAGTTTCCAATCAAATGAGCAAAGTTTGCATTCCAATTATTCGTCACTTGGTGAAGTTATTTCTTCCGGGTTTTGCCGCGGTCGTCTAAATTGACTTGACGTTTCACTGATCATGCTGTCAGCTTCTTCAGAGGGTTTCTAAAGACTGTCTTTAGAAACCTGGACAATTGGACAACAGCCGTGAAAGCCTGCATTTTATGTACTATTCGTCACTTGTATCACATTTTTGTACACACATTTATGTTTCGATTTATTTAAAGGATTGTAACAACGATTACTTCGAGGCATGGTGGCAAAAAGGAAGCTTTAGCAGTTGAGAAACGACAAATCACATGTTTTTTTTTCAAGTTTAGACGCGTATACGGCGCGAGCACTGGCACCGCGCGCGGGCGTAACGTCCAACAAAACAGCGTGCAGTTTATTTGCAAATAGCGATCCCAAAAATTTTGTTTTTTTTAAAACCTATTTGGAAATGTATAACGAGTATTTAGAAAAAGAGAAAATTTTAATAAGTGATGGAGAACATTGAATTCTCAGCATTTTTTTATTATAAACAATACTTTTTTTATTTGTTTAACCATTTTTAAGGTTCTAACAATTTTTTCCAACAAGCTCAATGTCTTTCGAAAAAAAAGTGTCCTATAAAATTTTTCGATTAGAGCCGTCCATTTCGAGATTAAAATTTTCTTTTTAATCGCTGCATAAAATTTCTTAATTATTATTTTCGAAAAAAGTTTAGGCAGAGTTTAGTACCATCAGGTACTTTGAAATGCGTCAACTCATTCCAAACTTCTAAATAGTTGGAAAATCCGTGACACATTTCACAAATTTTTACTCTATGTGCTTGTAACTTGGATATCATTGCAAGTCTCGTTGCTTGTCTCGTATCTTGTCTCATTGCTCCACCATGTTACGCTTTGCGTGTTTCCGTCTAGTCCTGTCACCGGGTTTGGTCTGGGACGAGGTAGTGGTGTATAAACAATGCACCGCGAGGAGAGGTGTTCGAGAGTTGCGTTACAATGACATGGTAATAAAGGGCCGTAATAGCAATATAAATATTATTTGTTAGAAAATATACAGGGTGCCTACTTTTATTTATTTATGTACAAATCCATACGATCCTAGTTTTTCAAGATAATCGATTAGACTTTATATTTATTTAAAAGGGATCGAAAACTGCTTCTTCTACCCTCGCTTTTAAGAATCATTCCCATGGCCTGCTACGACTTTTTTATACCCCCGAAATTCAACATAACCATTTAGTGATTTTTTTTTTATTTAAAATCCAAATTCATAGCGTTAATCAGGCCTCCTCAATACTTCCATATGCGAAATTTGATCAAAAAACGTACAAGGTATTTCTTTCTATACGGTCTCAAAGTTAAGCCAAATATCGAGTTTGAGAGCAGCTAGACGAGTCTAGTGTGTCATGTAATTATGTCAAGACAGTTGAATGTTATCTGAATCTTGGAGGTCGCTGAATTTTGGAGGTATAAAAAGAATCTAGCAGGCCATGGGGATGAACTTTAAAAGTGACGGTCGGAAGAAAAAGTTTTCGATGCACTTTAAAAAAAAAGTTTAATCGACCATCTTGATGTTTTTCTACTTTTGTACATAAATAAAAGTAGACACCCTGTATGTATATAGATATCCAAAGCAGATGTAATAGACTATTATGTTGGTGAAAGTTTTGAATTTTGTTTTTACTACAGTGATATAAAAGTTTGCCGGGTTAGTTCTGAAGAAATATCGGAAGATTTTTCGCAATTCTGAAATTTTGTAGGAGGTGAGATCTTAACAAATTAGGTACAAAATAAGTTTATTGACAGGCAGTTATTGACAAACGACTTTGTTTCTAGGAAACGGTAAAAGCAGCAATGTATCCTTTGTTCGTCCTTCGCGCCAGACCATTATTTCAAGAAACGAAATGTCAAATTAGAAATTTCAAATTTAGAAATTTCAAATTTAGAAATTTTTTTTTAGAAATTTTATCGGGAATTTAGAAAATTTCAAAATCAAGAAATTTAGATTTTTTTAAAAATAAAATTTAGAAATTTTAATTATAAATTTCAAATTTAAATTAATTCAAAAAGCGAAAATGAACAAAAGCGGAAAAAATGAAAAAAAAACTCATAAAAAAACAGGTATCTATCTTCTACGTCTATCTATCTACGTCATATCTATCTATATAATAGGAAGCTCCGATATAATCCATGTTCAGATCACGTGATTTTTTAATATTCTCAAAATGATTTCCAGTAATACAAATTGGAACGAAATCTATTTTTTATTGTGACAAAGGGCATACCCATAAAGGGGTGGTCAAAATACCCCCTGTATTTCCCTAATTCCTCAGTAAAACCTTAAAATGTCTACCGCATGGTCAGGCATGCCTACTGCCATCCACGACGTGCATCTGAATCACCTCCCTCCTGTTAACTACCCCCCCCCCCTTACACAACCCCCCTCTCTAAGAAGCCTACACAGAACAAACACGATTAACACGGAGTAACAATATAATTTTTCTTTTTTTTTTTTTTTTTCGTTAAAATGAACCTTCTGTTAACAATCCACCAGTTAAACTTGGACACAGTGCAACGGATACTTTTGCAAAACTTCAACACGCCTACAGAGACCTGTTTTTTCAAGAGCCCATGTTTTTCGGTGGTTTAAGGTATTCTCAGAAGGAAGAGAGCCGATTGAAGATGAACCACACCACGGAAGGTTCATCTTCCGATAGAATATGAAATCTTGTGCGTTCAGATCGTCGGTTGACAACAAGAATGATCGGGGAAGAGTTAAATTTGAATCACACCACTGTTCATCAGAATTTGACTAACGAATTGGTGATAAGAAAAATGTGAGCAAAAATGATTCCAAAAAACCTTTCGCAGGAGCAAAAGACCATCAGGAGAGAAAGGTGTCTTGACAAGTTTGAACAGAACTGTGTCTGGTGATACTTTCCCCACCATGAGCTCGCTGGACAAGTTATTAGGTCGCTCAGTTTGACTGTAGCGGTCGTTTGAATTAGTCTACGCACCAGTGACGCGTCAAAAAGATGTTAAGTGTTCAGATGGAACAACAGATTAATCTCAAGTTTCTTGTTAAACTGGGGAAAACTTTTACAGAAGCTTATGCAATGTTAAAAGAAGAGTACGGGAATGAATGCTTATCCCGCACACAAGTTTGTGAATGGTTTAAACGGTTTAAAAAGGGACGTGAAACGACCGACAACGATCCGCGCTTCGGACGGCCCTCAACGTCAAAAACGGACGAAAACATTAAAAAAATTGGTACCTAAATTAATCCGCGAAGATCGTCGTCTAAGCATCCGAGGTCTTGCTGAAATAACAGGAATCGGCAAATAATGTGTTCGATGTATCGTGTAATCGATTCAAAATGATCCCCATTTTATGGAACGTGTCTATTGGTGATGAGACGGTGTTGAGTCGACCTGACCAAAGCATGGAATGGCACACTCAAGCTCTCCAAGACCCAAAAAAGCAAGATCAAATGCATGCTGATTTGTTTTTTTGAGAGCCAGGGAATTGTCCGCAAAGAGTGTGTGCCTCCAGGCCAAACAGTAAATCAACACTTTTACAAAGAGGTTCTTGAAAATTTTCAAAAAAGGGTCATTCGTGTGAGACCAAACATCAAGAACAACTGGATCACGACAATGCGTCTTGTCACACAGCCATTTCAGAAATCGAGTTTTTAGCCAATAAAAACATTCCTGTGGCTCCTCAGCCTCCATATTCGCCTGACTTGAGTTCTTGTGATTTTTTCCCTTCCGAGATTGAAATATCACCTCAAGGGACGTCATTTTGGAACCATGGAAAACATTCAAACGGCTGTAACCGATCAGCTGAAGGATATTCCAGTATATCAGTTCCAGTACTGCTATGAGGAATGGAATAACCGTCTCCAGTACAGTGTGGCTTCCCAAGGAAATTTTTTTGGAGGGACTACTACTGCCTTTAATACTACTTCCAGCAAAGCTCGATCAGTTTCAACTGCCTTTACTACTACTTCCAAAATCTACATCTATTGAAAAACGTCTTTATTCTTCAATAAAATTAAATTCTCTTATAAATCATTTAGCAAATCGTTTTGACTTAAAACTAAATATAATAAAACTAAATAAAATGCTTCAACGTCTCTCGTTCGTAACTATAACGTAATAAGCTACTTCGTACTGTTCAGGTTTCATTTTGATAGGCTCTTATACTGGGATTTACATTTCTTGTACATATATTTTCAATAACGAACCCCAACCCGAAACTTAATGATACTTAAATACACGACGCAATTCCTTTTCATTTCATTGATCTTATTAAACTCTCTTTAAGTTGGGAACAGTCAAAATAAGGGAGCTTTATTACAAAGAAGGCCGCTCGCTTTTCCCTTTGATTTTGCCCTGTTGCTCATTCAAAGTCCCTTAAACAAGCATCGATATTTTTCATAGGGAATCTTTCGCATCATGTATTCAGACTTTCGCACAAAAAAGGCAGCCGAAAGGATGGAGCAGTTTTTTAATAAATGATGATCGTAAGAAAGGGTAAACCGGCCAAGTTCGGCTCATAAAGAACTCGAAGTAATTAATCATGTAAAAACATTCCCAGGTTCTCACTCCCTATTAATTTATAACCCTAATAGAATTTCTTATCTTATAAAACAAAGGAGTCGTCTATTAATTTTTAAGTTCATGAATTGCAAAGTGGGTTTTTTTTACTCTTAATTTATTTATACATTTTTAATTATTCCGCTTGTAATGCGATCTTTCCATAAATACGAGGTGTGGCTATTAAATAACCGAACTGATGCTGCTACCAGCGCGCTGCAAGCGTATCGCGACAAACGGCGTGTCGTGAACAGAACTGTGTCTGGTTATACTTTCCCCACCTTGAGCTCGCTGGACAAGCTAGTGGCTCGCTCAGTTTGACTGTAGCAGTCGTTTGAATTAGTCTACGGTCCAGTGACGCGTCGAAAAGATGTTAAGTGTTCAGATGGAACAACGGGTTAATCTCACGTTTCTTGTTAAACTTTTACAGAAGCTTATGCAATGTGGTACGGGAATGAATGCTTATCCCGCACACAAGTTTTTCAATGGTTTAAACGATTTAAAGACGGACGTGAAACGACCCAAGACGATCCGCGCCTCGGACGGCCCTCAACGTCAAAAACGGACGAAGACATTGAAAACATTGGTAAATTAATCCGCCGCGAAGATCGTAGTCTAAGCATCCGAGGGCTTGCTGAAATAACAGGAATCGACGAAGAATGAGTTTGCCAGATTTTGCATGAATCGTTTAACATGCGCAAAGTTTGCGCAAAAATGGTGCCAAAACTCCTCACTCCCAGGCAAAACGAATCAAGAATGAACATTTGCACTGACATTCTAAACAACATTGACACTGATCCAAGCTTGTTAGACACGGTAATTACTCGGACGAATCGTGGTTTTTTTTACGAACCCGAAACAAAGCGCCAATCCATGCATTCGAGCTCGAACTCGCCAAGGCAAAGAAAGCCGGGATGAACAAATTCAAATTCAAAGGGATGATGATTGAATTCAAAGGTTTTTTGACATTCGAGGCATTGTTTATATTCACTGGGTCCCTGAGGATCAGACGGTCAATCAAAATTATTACATTGAGGTTCTGACGGCCCTTCGTGAGCGTGTGATAAGACGAAGACCCGATTTGTGGAAGACCAAATCATGGAAGATTCAAATCATAGCCCATTCTGCTTTGTCTGTGAAGGCGTTTTTTGAAAAATACGGCATTATTGTGGTGGAACATCCACCATACTCGTCCGACTTTGACTTTGTGTCGCCCCTTTGAGTTTGCCCCTGTGACTTTTTTTATTTCCCAAGGTCAAATCGGCGCTGAAGGGGACAAGATCCGAAAGTGTGGAAGCGGTTAAAGCAAAAGCGACGGAAGGTTCCGAATCAGCTGACAGAAGCGGACTTCCAGCACTGCTTTCAACAATGGAAAAGTCGTATGGAACGGTGTCGAGATCGCCAAGATGAGTACATTGAAAGCGAAATAGTTGCTACTGTAATTGGTAACGAATAAAAAGTGTTACGACAGCAGCTCGGTTATTTAATACCCGCACCTCGTATTACATTTTAATTAAAATAGGTAATTCATAACCAACAGTGAAGTAAATTGTCGATTTAATATCTGCGTCATAAATTATGGTTACATGTCGCCTATTAGACCTCTTGCGTGTTATTATACAGGGTGTCCCATTATTAACGAAACACAGCAAACCTACAGATTTTTTGTGTAAAAATATTTCATTTAACCAAACTTACGTTGGTTCAAAGATTACACTGTCCTACATTTTGAAATTTTTTTTCGCTCCCTGAAATTTTTTGGATTTTTTGTGTCTACATGTGCTGAATTAAAATATGAGCTCGGTTTTTACCTGTCACCCATAAGTTTTTAGACAAGGAAAAAAAAAAAATATGAGAAACCCAAATCATAAGCAATCTAGTGAATTTTCATAGATTTAAAAAAAAATCACTTTTTTACAAAATATACTTCATTTTGTATCGAAAAAGGCGTATATAATACAATCAATAAATTATTTTGTTGTCTTTTTTCGCTCGTATTCGCCGGGATCGGCTTCATGTTTGAGGGCCTAACATTAGTCTGCTAACATGTTTGAGATCCATTTTCCACTATACCGCTTCTCCATTTAAGCAATTTTCTGGTGAAAGATTTCGTCGTGTTCGTCTGAAACTGCGCCTCAAATGTCAGGGAAGAATTCCAAATGGTAGTGAAGAAAATGCAACTTAAGTGACTAATGTTGCAACCTAACATCCTTCAACTTGAACGTAAGTTCTTCAACTTGATCTTTGTAGTTCTCCCCTCTGGGGTGGGGTTGGCTTCGAAAAAGAAGAGGAATTTTTTAGAGCTCTGTTCACCTACTACTGAATTATTAAGATTTATGTTAAAAAAATATTTCACCTATTTTAATTGACAATGCAAGTAGTCAAAGAAAAAGTATATTACCCCTGTTTAACCCCCAACCCTTTAACCGATTAAATTCAATGTTAAAAATACATTAACAAAAAATACATTGACGAGTTCTCGAGTTATCGTGTACACAAAAAAGGTTAACAGACAGACAGACAGATTTTTTTTCGTTAAAATCTCGACGTTTCAGAACATTTTAGATCTATTTAGCCAATACGAAAGTTTAAAAATGTATTCATTAATGTAGGTAGTATTCATGAATTGTTTTTTTTTTTAAATTAGTATTGGCTACGCGGATGTGGAAAGTAGTAAGAGCATCAAAGGCGTTTTCCGAAATAATTTTCTGAAATATTTACAAAATTCAAAAAGTACGGATATATTACAAGTGCAAATGAACAAAAATGATGGAAATATACGTAACGAAAACATAAAACATAAAACCTTTTTTCGACCAACACCAGAACGCTGTTTATAAACTCAGCGAGAGCATTTCGAAACCCATGTTGTCATCATCAGGAGATAAAAATTGTTTTAGTCGGTTTTAAAATCAAGTGGAAATAGAAACTTTAGACGTGTTTGAGTCTAAACTCAACACTTTGTACTGCAGTGGGATTGGGCCCTTCGTCGTAGAAAAAAATGTATATTGGTTTCTGCAACGAAGGGTCCTATCCAACTGCAGTAAAATATAATTATTTTGGAAAAATATTTTTTTAAGAAGAAAGAAAATAAGAACCATTCAAACTTCACAAACACTTTTAAGTGATAAAAAGGGTAAGCAAATGAATGAAATATGTTACACCGACAGCGTGTAGTTTCTCAAGAGCGTTTAGAAAATCATGTCATTATCAGGAGATAAAAAAAAATACAAACAAAGGAAGGTCCAATCCCACTGCAGTAAAATGTAATTATTTTGAAAAAATCGGTTTTTAAAAAGAAGGAAAATAGAGGCCATTCAAATAAAAACTTTTAATGATAAAAAGGGTAAGCAGACCAGTGAAATATGTTACACCGACAGCTTGTTATTTCCCGTGACGTATAAAAATTGCTCAATCTATCAATTTCAAAATCATCAATTACAAAGGAAAATACCAATAAATTTCTTAAACGTTTTAAATCTACCGTGCCGTCAATATTCAATTCCTGTAAAATTACAGCCGGCTCTTCTGTAGTCATAATTAATTAAATTACCATGAGGATTCCGCTCCCGGTCCTTAACATGATATATAAGCAAGAAACGATCGATATTTCTAATTTCTATCAAGAAGTTTGTTAGAAAACGCTATCCTCCAACCAGGGGCGGCTCGTGCTTCAAAAATGTGGGGGTTGCAAAATATACAACTGAAAATGTTCAAGATCGAATCAGATTATAAATTTGAAAGCATTTAGAAATATTTATGTATATGAAAATAATTCCCCTCCACTGCTATATGTCATCAGAAAGTACGGACCCGGATTTCGACTTTATTGGTTCTCATCAGTATGATCTGATGATATCTGACGACGAATAGCAATGAACGCGAGCCTCGGTTTATTTTCTCGCTCTTATCCTCATTTACATTTGAGTTAACGGTCCTACCGTTAGTGGTGTACTGCAGGAACGACATCTAGCGGTTGCTGATCTTGTCAGACACACTGGAACACGTCGGGTTCTATTTATGCAGAAGTTCATCATTGCTGTTTGTCTTCAGATATGAGGTGTGTAAATTAAGTAAAGAAGCTGGCAACATAGCGCCCAATCTAGCAACATTACGGAGACGGGACTTGGAAGAGCGGTAGGCTAACATGTAATGCACCTTCAGTATAAGTTTGTCTTGTTAGAGTCATTTGTTTGTTCTTTGTGACTGTTTTCGTAAACTAGTTTTTCTAGTGCGTTTTAAAAATGAGTGACATTAATTTTGAGCAACGGTGCGTTATCATGTTTTGCTTCAGACTTGGACACAGCGCAACGGATACTTCTGCAAAACTTCAGCACGCCTACGGAGACTGTGTTTTTTCAAGAGCCAAGGTTTTTCGGTGGTTTTAGGCATTCTCAGAAGAAAGAAAAAAAGATGAACCATGTAGCGGAAGGCCTTTATCATCAAGAACCGATGAAAATGTCGTTAGAATATAGGATCCTGTGCGTTCCGGTCGTCGGTTGACGACAATCGGGGACGAGTTACATTTGAATCACACCACTGTTCATCAGATTTTGACTAACGAATTGAAGATGAGAAAAATCTGCGCAAAATTGGTTCTAAAAAACCTTTCGCAGGAAAGACAAACAAAAGGACATCAAGAGAGAAAAGTGTCTTGACCTTTTGGAGTCGATTAAAAATGATCCCCATTTTATGGAACGGTTCATTACAAACTTGGGTGTTTGAGTACGAAACGGAAACCAAGCGCCAAAGCATGGAACGACACACTTCAAGCTCTCCAAGACCCCAAAAAGCGGGAATGAGCAAGTCGAAGATCAAATGCAAGCTGATTTGCTTTTTTGATAGCCAGGGGAATTGTCCACAAAGAGTTTGTGCCTCCAGGCTAAACAGTAAATCAACACATTTAAAGAAAGGTTCTTGAAAAACTTCGAAAAAAGGGTTATGCCTGTGAGACCCAACATCAATAACAACTGGATGTTGCATTACGACAATGCGCCTTGTCACACAGTCATTTCAGCAAACGAGTTTTTAGCCAGTAAAAACATTTCTGTGGCTCCTCAGCCTCCTTATTCGCCTGACTTGAGTCCTTGTGACTATTTTCTCTTCCCGAGATTGAAAAATCACCTCAAGGGACGTCATTTTGGGACAATAGAAAACATTCAAACGGTTGCAATCGAACAGCTGAACGCTATTCCAGTATAATGGGTTCCAGCACTGCTATGAAGAATCGACATCACATTTCAATCGATTCCAAAAAATCAAGACAACAGTGGTGTGATTCAAATTTAACTCTTCCCCGATCATTATATATTCCTTATATATTTAACGCTTCCCCGTACTCTATCGTTATTTTCATCGGTCCTTGAAGATGAAGGCCTTCCGCTGCTGGTTCAAAATTTCCAATCGCTCTCTTCCTTCTGTAGTTTCAACTCATTTTAGTAAGATGTAATATATCGAAATGCACAATGTCCAGTACACTTAATAATAGAAGTACAAATAAAAATTAATACGACAAGCACGCTTTCCCGGATCTATATGTCCCTAAGATTTTTTTCAGTACGAAAGGGCCAGTCATTTAAAAAATGTAAAGTTTATGTCAATCGAACCAAATAGATAACATTGAACACTTGAAACAGAAAATTTTATTATAGTACAGTTATTTTTTTTTTTTGTGGCAATCTTGCCAAAAAAAGATGTCGTTTGTTGTTTCTTTGGGGGGGGGAATAGTACAGTTCGTGGTATTGTTAATTACGATGTAGGGGAAGGTGGGGTAATTGGGAACGGCGCAAAGTGGGCTGAGAAAATTGGAAAAAGTGGACAAACATCAACATTCGAGTCAATTTTAAAGTTATATGAAAGTAATTTCCTAAAAGATAACCCGCCGCTTTTTTTTTAAATAGATGACGTCACTATGGAAATGGGCCGAAGTTGGTCGTTTTTGTAAAATTTCGATAAACCAGCAACGTTATGAAAATCAAAATATAATTAAAGCAACTTTGGTATCATTTTCAAGGTTTTTTTGGGTCGCTGATTGTATATTTGATAATGTATTTACAAAATTACACCCCCCATCCCATATCCCCTATGGTCCACCCGCGAGGGCAAAAAAAATAAAATTTCACTTTTTTATGAACATATATTATAGTTTTCGAGGTTTTTTAAGTCGCTTATCTCATATTTGACATCAAGTTCACAAAATTTCACCCCCCACCATCCCCTAACATCTCCCTCGAGGGTGAAAAAAAAAAAAAATTCACGTTTTTATGAAGTTGCATATCGTTCTTGAGGTTTTTTAGGTCGCTGATTTCGTATTTGATATTAAATTTACAAAATTGCACCCCATCATCCCCTTTTGATACGAACTAAATTAGGTGAAGTCGTTATCTAATATTTTCGAAGTTATAATAAATTTTAGTTAGATTATCATTTTATTTTCATTTTCTCTGCTGATTTAAAAATAAATGTTCGCAATGATTTCATTTTTCTTTATCAGCATAACATAACTAAACAGAATATGATAAAGCACATAACTGATTAAGTGCTTTAAATAAGTTGCAAGATTTTCAAATTACTTCTAGCACTCATTTATGCGGTTCGAAAAATATTATCTGTACTCCTCCAATAATAATATTGAAATAATAAAAATTCCTTCTTCTTCAATAGAGGAAACAAGAATTCTCATCCATAGGGGTAATGTGTAAGGATGATGGCGGTGGATTTTTGTAAATCTAATGTCAAAAATGAGATAAGCGACCTAAAAAACCTCGAAAACGATATGAAACAAAAAGTGAAATTTAATTTTTTCACCCTAGGGATTGGACCATAGGGGATGATGGGGGTGGTTTGTAAATTTAATATCGAATACAAAATCAGGACCTAGAAAACGATATGCAGTTCATAAAAACGGAATTTTTTTTTCACCCTCAGGTGGACCGTGGGAGATGTTAGGGGACGAGGGGGTGAAATTTTGTGAATTTGATGTCAAATATGAGATAAGCGACCTAAAAAACCTCGAAATATGTTCATAAAAAGTGAAATTCTATTTTTTTACCCTCGGGGGTGGACCATAGGGGATGATGGGGGTGTAATTTTGTAAGTCCATTATCAGACATGGAATCAGCGACCCAAAAAACCTTGAAAATGATTCAGAGTTGCTTTAATTATATTTTGATTTTCATAACTTGGCTGATTTATCGAAATTTTACAAAAACGACCAACTTCGGCCCATTGCCATAGTGACGTCATCATTTTTTTTTAAAAAGCGACGGGTGATCTTTTAGGAAATTACTTCAGGATTATATTAAGCCTAAGAACGTTCATATGACTTTAAAATTGATTCGAATATTGATTTTTGTCCAATTTTCAATTTTCTCAGCCCACTGTGCGGCGGCAGGTACTACACCCCCGGCACACGTTTAAGTAGGCGCGCTTGGTGTCCCTTAGTGCGCCCGCAAAAGTGTGAGTGAGAGGATGCGCAATGCTGTCATGGTAGCAAGTCAGACAATTTTATTACATACTTTTGTTACAATTTTTGTCGTATATGGAAATCAATGTAAAAAGCATCTTTTTGAGCTTCACGAAGCCATATTTTGTTACTACCTTACATGTAATATCTGTTTATAAATTCCATGTAGCTTTAAGTTCACCGATGATAATATTTCGAGTAACGGCCATTTTGATTCGTGTTGCCTACTTCGAGTAATTTGAAACGGAGTTAAGAGGGTAAATGTGAACGTTCCTAAGTACCCCTATTAGTTGATTTATCCTGTAAAAATGTTACAGGTAACATTAGAAATGGTTTTATCGTAGATGCCTAGACATTACGAAAGAAAAACTGCACCGAGATATAAAATTGAAGATATTCGCCGTGTACCTCCAAGGTTTATTTTCAAAAGAAAGAGAATGAGCGAACTGTTGCTTAAACGACCTACAGGCATAATTTTTGGTGCTCTTTCACCAGACAATGTATTGTATCTGTATTCATTATATTTTTGGAGAACCAGCAACTGCGCGTAAAACGTATCTTACCAATTGTTCGATTGCAGGCCACACAAAGTAACGTAAGTTAAGATACGTTAGTTTGTATGAACAACACAAAGTAACATGTTACGATACCTTAGTTTGTGTGAACCACGTGTCATGTATAATTTCATTAGTAGTAAACATAACCTATATTCAGGTCTTTACGTTGTATATTTCACGTTGGTTATTTCTCATATTAAGTGATACAATCTAGTTAAAATGGATGTGCTAGTTATGTGGAGTGATGGTAGGAAAAATGTTGTGTCTTCGGCAGAACTAAAAGCCGAAGAAAAATGAATATTTGTAGGCGGTAAAGTAAAAATATGGTACGAAAACAAGTGGTATCAAGGAACGGTTCTGGCGGTAGAAATAATGAGTGATGACCGAAGTGAAACTTATTCTTCGAATGATGAAGAGTGGAATACCTGTATACCTCTCAATCAACTTAAAAATATTATTACACAAGAACGCAACACTTGTGAGTCACAATATGCAGAAAGTGATCCTGAATGGAATGTCCCATTAAAAAAATTGGCAAAAAAAAGAATTTCTGTCAACAATATGTCGCCAAGAAGTTTCCCGTTCACCGTCTCCCTACGACAATTCAGATGATGATCCGACGTATGGAATTTGTGAAGCGAAAAAAAATTGTGGTAAGGACTATTTTGAAACAACACATGAACAGAACGAAGGGGATTCGGCGCACAGTGCTATCAACACAGCCATATATGGTGCGGGTAACCTTTTTATACCTTCACAGTTACATCCAACTTTACATTTAGAGCGCCGACGACATGCTTACCACGTGGTGCCGATGAATTACGATGATTTCAAGGACTTTAAATTGTTATTGAAAAATTTCCGTGTGCTTTCGGTACGATCAAGTGAAAATGGAAATGTTATTAACTGGACCAATATGATGGAATTATTAGTCAAGAAAAATGAACCATTGAAGATATTTTTTAAAAAAAGTCATACTGAAGTGGAGTATGACAGCATTTTGTTGAAGCACCGGCACCCCTCAATTGCCAACATAAGACTTAACAACTTGAATCAAGAACCCAACAAAATTACCAAAAGTATATATGAAGATCTCGTTTCTTTTTGTCGGGGAGACACACCAGTGGTGCAAATTCCAGAACATAAACAATTATATTTGTCGTTGCCACATGCAGAGATCGAGTGAATTACGAAGACTTATAGCAGTGAGATCTATTGCTATTTTTTGTTATTTTCATTTATTTTTATTTTGTTAAGGAAAAGCGAGTTTATTTCATTTTCTTACATCACAGGTTGCCTATAAATAAACTTATAATATGTTCTTTTTTTGGCAAGGTCGAATTCCAGTTTGATAATAAAATATTTATGGCATTTCATGTGTGTTTCAAAGTAGGTATTAGCAAGTGACGTATCTCCACTTAAGCAAAATTTAGTTCAGACAAAGTAACGTATCTGCATTTTTTATTTTTTTTTTCAAAAAGTACAATCAGCTCGGTCATCATTTAAAACGTAAACTGAAGTATATCTAATTGGCAAAGGTCTGCAAAAAAAGTTGTGATAATTAGTCAATATATGCTCAATTAATGGCAATGTTAAGAATAGTGATTTTTTGTTTTTTGGCTCTAGTGTAAAATTTGTTAAATGCGAGTTACGATACTTTGTCTGGAGACCGACGTTCTGATTCCGGCTGGATAAATGAGTCCGCATTCGCTGGTTATCTGCAACAATTCATTTCTTTTGTAACACCTACCAAAGAAGAACCAGCCTTCATAATACTAGATAATCACGAAAGTCACATCAGCCTGGGAGCATACAAACTTTTTCGAGAACACAACCTGCATGTTCTTTCCTTACTACCTCATGTATCTCACAAAATGCAGCCACTTGACTTGACTGTCTTCAGTTCACTGAACATTACATAAAATCGAGAGTGTGAGCTCTACATGGTTAACAATCCTGGCAAACGAATCACCCAAAACAAAGGAGAGAGCTTTTTTACAAATGCATATAACAAAACAGCCAACATAAGCAAAGCTGTCAGTGGACTGGTCAGAGTGGCTGGAATTCATCCTATTGATAAGTTTAAAGAATGCTTTCAAAATATATCATTAGATGAATCTAATGTCAGTTAAAGTCAAGAATCAAGTACTTCCATTCGTGCAACTGCAGCTGAGCAAAGCTTGAGTGAACTCATTGAGAGTCAGAGTCAAAATGCCACTTCTGATCCTGAAAATCAAACTGATAAGGATGTGACCATTAATAATTTAACTCCTCCATCCACTCCTGTGCTTCTTGCTGAAATTACGAATGTACCTGTCATTCCTAAAATAACAACTTCTAAGCGAGGAAATAAAAAACATTCTCAGATTTTATCCAGCACACCTATAAAATATAAATTAGAGGAAAAACAGACCATTTGTAACAACTGGGTACAAGATAAATGTACCACCGGTCAATCTAGTAAGGGTTGTATCTGTGATTTCTGCCGAACAAAGTATTTGTAGTACTTATAAAGATTTAATTATGTCGTTCACAATTACCCCATATTGTTTCTATTTCCCCCGCGGACTGATCTCAATTACCTCAACACTGTATCGGGTAAATAAGAACGACAATGTTTCTTATTTTCTTAAATTCTTTGATTATAAAGTTTATTTTCAAGAATTTTGATTTCATTTATTTGTAGGTAACGTTAATTTTGCAATAAAAGTTTATTATATTTATTAACTTTCTTTTACTATTTTAGAAAGTTATAAGTTAGGTGTTCCCAATTACCCCACTTTCCCCTATATTTAATTAGACGACGGATAGCGACAAATGTGTAGGCGTGTTATTACTAGAGTTCGTGCAGCGCGGAGTGTAACAGGACCGTAGTCAGTTTACGAATGAAAATTTTAATATGTTCACAGAAACTATGTTGCATCATAGTACATTATTAAATAGTATTACTTATTACCAAGCGCGAATGTCACAGGGCCGACACTGTGCATGTCCTGTCCTTGACTCGTTGGCCTTCACAGCTCACAGCTGACTTGCATTACGAAAACTGCGCTAGCAATTTTAGTTATTTATGGCACGCTGTAAAAGACAGTCGCCGGTATTGCATCGCGTTGATACGTTTCGTTTTTACGTATTCGCCGTGTGTTGTATTCGCCGTGTTTTTAAATAACTTTATAAATATTAATAATTATTAGTTGAGGGGAGAAGTGAATAAAGTGAGAGTAACGTGACCAAAGGTGAAAAGAAATAGACGGGAAGTATTTCAAACGTGGTTTGACAGTGATTCCGTGGGTTTTAGGGACATAAATATTCAAGGAAATGACCTTTTTTGTACTGTGTGTGAACGCATTATAAATTATTCAGATAAAACTAAAGTAACAAGACATCTGAAAAGCCATGACTCGTCCAGCGCCCACGACTCTGTATTTTTCTATGAACTTATAGAAGCCTTTGTTGTAAGCAATATTCCATTAAACAGACTAGAGAACCCCAAGTTACGTACGTTTTTAGAAAAATATATGGACCGAAAAATTCCTCATGAAAGTACGTTAAGACTTGCATATGTCGATCAAGTTTACGATAATGTAGTGACATCAATACGCGAAGACATTGCGGACACTTTCGTGTATTTTATTATAGACGAAGCTACCTATGCTTGCGGGCGTTTAGTAACTAATTTGTGATAAACGTCGCTGTTTCAATCCAGAACAAAAGCACATAATAATATGTTTTAACCACCGCCAACCTGCCATGGGACCTTGTCTCAACACTGACGTTTGTCGGGTAAGTGTTGCCATTGTTAAGTGTTATCTTAATTTATATAGGTATTTTATCCTTGACTTAACCGTACTATTTGGTAAAAATAGTACTATGTTGCTACATAATTTATGTAAACATTAGGGTGGACCTTAATATTTTTTTTCGTTTTTTCTCAGCGGGCCGGGTGAAAATCAGTTCTGGGTACCTAAAAACTTGTGCGGAAACCAAAACTGCCGCGATCGGAACCTTTTTTTCCCGTGCCGCAAAGCGCCAGAAGTTTCTTATGGGATTTACATGTTAAAAATCACTGAAAACGTTCGATACGCTCAAAAACTATGAAAATCATCAAATCTGATAGTCGCAAAGATATATTTCCATGTATTTTTTCCTCCTGAATCAGATGGAATAGTCAGATTTCGTTGAGTGAAAAAAATTATGAGCGAAAAAATGCGAAAAAACCAAATTATACTAAAAAAAATTGAAAAAAGACAAAATAATTTATTATGATGATTGTACCTGACTCTGAGGAGTATTAAGCATATCATGATTCAAAAGTAGAGGTAAAAACCTACAATTTGGCGTCCGGTTGAAGTCTGTAGGTGCCTCTGAATCGGAGTTACGATCATTTCAAGTTGTACGCAATATTCAGGAGCGTATCGGTTTTTTCGATTTTTGACGACTGTTTTTTCAATCCTGATTCTCAACCGATAGATTCTCCTGCATCGATTTGCATAATTTAACGGTAGTATGAAATGCTCCATATCATACGAATAATTCATTATCTTAATATAATATTTAATTTTAACTTGAAGCTTGAAGTCATTTTACATTGATTATAGGAGAATTTCGGATTGGAACATACTATAGTGTCCGACGTTCGTACACATACTTGTAATAACGTTAGCATTATACTTTGGAGTTAGGGAGCTGCTATGTGCTTGTTTCTCAATAATCGAGTAGTTTAAGGGTTATTCAAGCTTAAGCAAACGAAAGAACAGAAGGATGAATTCTCGAAAAAATACGGGGTTTCTCGAAGTTGGTAGCTTCATTCGCTCTGACATTAGCCGCGGAAATTTTTTCGTATTACTACCAACTTCAAGACAACTCGAGAGAGAAGAAGTTTCGAAGAGAAGAATTGAAATTGGCGACGGTCGTAAAGTGGTCGTTTGAATAGATTCGTTCGGGAATACGCCTCGGAGCGATCCGAGCAATCTGAGCAGTTCACCCGAACACGCATTTTTGATTCGAGAAAAACCGTATTTTTTTCGAGAATTCATTCCTCCGTTCTTTCGTTTGCTCAAGCTTGAATAACCCTTAAACTACTCGATTGTTGAGAAACAAGCACATAACATAGAGATTTGTATTACTACCCGATTATACGACGCAGTTCCCCAACTCCAAGGTATGATGCTAACTTTACAAGTACGTGTACGAACGTCGGACACTATAGTATATTCCAATCAATGTAAAATGACTTCAAGTTAAAGGTAATATTATATTAAGATAATGAATTATTCGTATGATATGGAGCATTTCATACTACCGTTAAATTATGCAAATCGATGCAGGAGAATCTATCGGTTGAGAATCAGGATTGAAAAAACAGAAAAATCGCCTTCCGCCATATACGCTTCTGAATATTGCGTACAAGTTGAAATGATCGTAACTCCCGTTCAGAGGCACCTACAGACTTCAACCGAACGTCAAGTTGTAGGTTTTTACCTCTACTTTTGTGTCATGATATGCTTAATACTCCTCAGAGTCAGGTACAATCACCATAATAAATTGTTTTGTCTTTTTTTCAATTTTTTTAGTATAAATTGGTGTTTTTTCGCAATTCTTCGCTCATAATTTTTTTCACTGAACGAATAAACGAAATCTGACGATTCTATCTGATTCAGGAGGAAAAAATACATGCAAATATATCCTTGCGACTATCAGATTTGATGATTATCATAGTTTTTGAGCGTATCGAACGTTTTCAGTGATTTTTAACATGTAAATCCCATAAGAAACTTCCGGCGCTTTGCGGCACGAGAAAAAAGGTTCCGATCGCGGCAGTTTCGGTTTCCGCACAAGTTTTTAGGTACTCAGAACTGATTTTCACCCGGCCCGCTGAGAAAAAACGAAAAAAAAAATATTAAGGTCCACCATAGTAAACATATTAACATTTTCATTCGTGAACTGACTACGGTCCTGTTACACTCAGCGCTCGCACGAACTCTAGTTATTACAAATGAACTGCCTTCTACTCTATTACGATTGCAATTTAAAATTATAATTGGCGAGTTTTCTATGGCTTTTTGAAGGTTGTGCAACCTGCAAACCTTAGTGTCAGCCGCCACTGCCTCCAACGTTAACTAATTCGAGATGCCGAGAGCAAGGGTAAGGAGGTGCGCCTACCCGTCGCCGTCGCCGTCGCCGTCGTAAATTTAATTGTTTCTGTTAGTAAGTTCCCGTAATTCAATTACCTATTGAAAAGCCTACATAATGTTGCCGTTTAGAATAAATGCTTGCGTTAGACACTGCCACGGTTTATTTAATATACACTCGTAACTAGACTAGGGTCTAGAGTAGTACTAGCAATAGAGTTTAAGGGTAAACAGTTTATAAACGGTCTATTCAAAAATTAAATAGTAACGTTGAATTGTAAGCCGATGTTTGTCACCTCTCTATTACTAACATTCTTGGATGTACTAACATAAACATGTTCTACATTAAAAATCAAAGGACCCCGCGCATTCCTTATGTCTGAAATATGTTGTTCTCCAACAGCTCCCGATCAAAAGTCCTCATGGGCACGAAGTCGGGAAATGGACAGTTTTTTAGATTATAGGGGAAGGAAGGTTTAGGTGCCAATGATTTTCTGAAATCGTTTCGAAGAGACCGTAGGCTTTTGGATTATTCCTCGAGTTATTTTTGAGGGCCGTCTAGTAGGCAGAGATTTTTATTATCTGTGTTTTTGAAATATATAGGGCTAGTTTTGACGGTGTCATATGTTTTTTTTTGGGTCTTTTTTTCGCATTTTGCGTGAAAAAAAATGTCTTTTTTTCACATTTCCGCTTATACCTATCTCCGTTCCTTGGCATATTTTATACGCATACAAGAAGTTGTAGTCTATTGAATTTCCAATATTTTAAGCCCAACACGAAGTCTCCAAGTGCTATTGTTAACCTGCAAATGACTGTTGAAGTTGAAAAAGTGCTTTTTTTTTTCACTATTTTTTTACTTCGAAAGTAGGGCGATTGTGATCATGAAATTTCTTGGAGGGACTGCTGTTTGTAGTATGAAGTTACAAAAAAAAAAATTCAGCTCGATCCGTTAATAAATTTTCGAGTAATTAACGATCGAATTTTTTTGCAAGCCTTAATTAACAATGACGCCATTTCTTTGTTTATTGTACGATATTGACCGGGTTGGGCTAGAAAAATCATAAATCTCTTCAAGTTTGCGAGACTCTTTGTGATTTTGAAAAATATTAATTTGGGCCAGTTTTATAACGTTTTCTACGCGACTACGTTTTTTGACGCGACATATATATTAGGGTGATTATTCTTCAACTATTTTTTATTTATTCAGTCCCCACTTGAAATTTTGTTGAATATGTCGAAAAATAAATCCCTGAAAGTTACAGCCCTTAATATAAATTTTAAGTACTTTCCCAAAGCGTGAAAAGATTTTCCATTTAAAACACACGTAAATCGATTTTTTTTTCAAATTTCTATAACTCAGTCGCATTTTATGCTATTACATTGGTCTTGGTCTCGATTTACTCAGAATAAAACACTACAAAAGTGTCCATTTCAGCGAAAATGTAACTTGAACTGGTGAGTTGGTACGGGTCGCTGAATTTGTTTTTACCCAAACTTCTCGTTTTTTTTTGCTGTTATCTCCGAACTTTGGGAAAGTACTTAAAATTAACATTAAGAGCTGTAACTTTCAGGGATTTTTTTTGACATATTCAACAAAATTTCAAGTGGGGACTGAATAAATAAAAGAAACAAAAAATCACACTAATGTGTATGTATACAATTTGTGTAAAGCCGACATCGGAGAGTTGTGAAAAAGGATAAATGCTACACTTCTCGTTCTAACAACAAGTACAGGTGGTGTGAGGGCCGGTCTTATTCCCTCACTACCTTCGATGCGTGTGCCGTTTTGTTTCTTATCTGTCGTCTCACTTATGTCTGTCTTTTTTTATAACTGGCCAATGTCGGCTTTACACACACTGTATTGTTGAAATTGATAAAATGGAAGGTACGCTTCAAAACGCGTATTTAAAAAAAATGGGCGTCAAGATATAGTCATAATTCTGAAAATTTCGAAGCGGCAACGCTAAAACAAATATATGTCGCGTCAAAAAAATGGAGTTGCGTAGAAAACGTTATAAAACTGGCCCAAATTAATATTTTTCAAAAATCTCAAAAAGTTTCACAAACTTGAAGATGTTTATGATTTTTCTAGCCCAATCTGGTCAATATCTTACAATAAACAAAGAAATGGCCTCATTGTTAATTAAGGCTTGCAAAGAAATGCGGTCGTTAATTACTCGAAAAGTTATTAACGGATCGAGCTGAATTTTTTTTTATAACTTTATACTACAAACAGCAGTCCCTACAATATCATGAAAAAATTTCATGATCATAGTCGCCCTACTTTCGAAGTAAAAAAAATAGTGAAAAAAAGCTCTTTTTTGACTTCAGCAGTCATTTGAAAGTTAACAATAGCACTTGGAGACTTCAGATTGGGCTTAATATTTTGGAAATTCAATAGGCTACAACTTCTTACATATGCTATATAAAATATGCAAAGGAA
>JAPWTK010001448.1:0-41303 GCA_029963805.1 Aromia moschata
TAAAAGGTAAAAGTCTGGAAAGACCCACACTTTTTACTGAAAGGAGCCTTGTTATTGTTGGTAAAATTTGCAAAAAAATTGACGGAACACCCAAGGGATATAACAGCGCAATGAACTCTTGAAACAGAGAAAGGCTATCCTGCGAATGTTGCAGAAAATACATTCATCAGTCTGGGCTTAGTTTTTATAAGGTATGTTATTACTATTTTATTTTTCAAATTTTTAATTTTTCAATTTTCGTAAATGATCGTAGGGTGTAAAGAATTGTTTTTTTAAGTTGGGACATTGTTAATTTGGTTTTTTGAAAACATTAATTAAAACATTTTTAAATTCTTGCCCTTATGTACCGTTTATTGGATTAGTCGAATCTTCTTTGCTCTCATTATACATAAAAACAGTTACACGCGAAAAATGCGTTTGTCCGAACCTCCATAGTTGTTAGGGCACGCGGATGATCAGATTTAAAAAAACGAATGAAGATTTTTTCTCGTAATAATGATAAATAATGAATACTTTGTAACGGTCAGAAAATTTCTGCCAAATGTCATTAGCAGAGTTTCCAATTTGATAGGACGAATCAAAGTGTTCTGGGGTGGCTTCTCCACCCGTAGCGTGATTCTCACACACTACACCACACATTTAATCGGCTCATTATTTGTTGGCTTGGACTATAAGCATCTCTGTTCGTGAGTATAACATTCGTTTTGCTGATCTCATTAGACTTAATCGGCTGTGATCCGTTTTAAGGTAGAACAAAGTGATTTTGACTGGAACTGGAACACCCGTGAGGTGACGGATCGACAATTAAAACGTACTCACTTCAGCACTGTTGTATACACCGTGTCCCATTTTAATCTTTCCAGCTCAATAATTCGTCGGGGAAGCCCCAAATCAGAAAATGACTCATAAAAAAGTTTTAGGGTTTACAAGGCAATATCGTTTGATGACCTCAAATTTGACCTTGACGATGTCCTTCAAGGCTGGTTTGAAGGTCAAATCATCGATTTTTTTAAATAGGTAAATCCTATTTTGGATGGTGGATTCAGAAAAGAGCACACTATTTTACGTAGGAAAATGCTCTTGCGGTATTTTTTATGACCATTAGAGGTCATTTCAAAGTCAAAATCGAAATAACCCGAAAATTTAAAGGTAAAAACTTATAGAAATCACTGATTCTCATAAGAAAACATTAAATGCCGACTTTTAGTTTGACATTGACTTTGACCTTGAAAGTCAATGTCAAACCAAATTGAAACCAGGCAGGCTGAAGGTCTGTGTTTCCAACTCTCATCTCCAAAACTGCAAACTTTTAAATAAAAAGAAAAAAAGAGACGACTGACTGCTGTTTACAGACATCAATAGCAACGGTAAGTCAAAATTGTTGTGTTTTTTTAACCGAACGATGTTTTGCATGTACTTAGAGATCGAGCTGGTTCATGGAATCTGTTTGTAACTATTGTAAACAAAGTAGTGCTGAAACAAACGCAAGAGCACATTCCTACGTAAAATTGTGTGCTCTTTCTGAATCCGTTGCCAAAAATGGGGTTCCCATTTAAACAATCGATTTGACCTTCAAATAACCTTGAAGGGCATCGTCAAGGTCAAATTTGACTTTGACCCCTACAACTTTTGTAAAGGTCATTTTTCGATTTGGGGCTTCCCAAGCGAGGAAATATTGAGCTGGAAAGATTAAAATGGGACACGGTGTATACGTAATTTTACTTACTTCACAGCTCACACTGTTTCAAATGCATCGGTAGTGCTGAGAGAATGGAAAAAGAATGTCCCCAGATTGTGTCGATTTTTTTTTTAGTTTTTAAATATAAAAGAGTGTAAAGACTTTGCCTGAACATAAACGACAAAAGAGTTATCGTTGATTTTGTCGAGGGAAAGTTTTGCACCATTTCCACATCAGTGTCAAATTAAAAATTAATGAATTTAATGTTCACTCCAAAAATTACATGAAAAATAAAATGTCTTAGAATATTCTAAAATTTTCCCATACAAGCAATACAAACAAAATAGCCTTCTGAAGAATCTGTTTTTTTTTTTAATCTTTGGTATGGTTTGAGTTGCCCAAATTCCAAATCAATGTGAGACGAACTTGGAACAATACACAAGAAAGAAATTGTCACGTTCTAGCTTTTATTATTACTCTTACTTTAAACGTACAGCGGTACTCTGTACTCTGTGAATAGAAATGTAAAAATGTCCGAATTCAAATATTACAGACCACTACTGCCGTGAGTATCGAAGCAGTGTTACTGTTAATTTTATTAATAGAGTACCTAATGTAAGACACTTATTTAAATTGTATTATATTTGACAAGTCTTACCTATGTAATAAGATACACATTTAAATCTTTATGTAAAAAGTGAAACCAATAATAAATCAATTATTACTGTTGCAAGTGATATTTCGAGTGCTTTACTAAACGGTTGTTTAGAAAACATCTGTCGGCGAGGAACCAAAACAATTAAAAATGAAATACTATTTAATTTTTTGTCACAGATATCAAGTCAAGTTATAAAACTCGATACAAAAAAGCTGCACTGTTGCTCTCATAAAACCTGCAATTCTCTAATTGAAATCCGGCGCCATTTTTAACGCTTTTGTTAATATCAGCTTCACAGTTCGTGGTTTCATCTTTTTGAACAATTGATGTAACAAATAGTGCAGTAGTTACTAAGCTATTGTTTTATGCACCTAAATATGTACGTACATAATGTTCTTTGTATTTTTTTATAAGATATTTTTGTAACTGTCCTTATTGAACGTTGATATAACTATGGCACAGAGTAATTAAGCAAAGAAGAGCTTTTAACATTAAAAATATATTTCGAAAAGCTAAAGTGTAGTGGATTCGAATTCAATAGAATCCTCATATGACTCAGAGAAGAGAATCCTCAGAATCCTCGGACAGCCTGAGTAAAATAAAAAACCAATATTTTCAGAAAGTTATAAAAAAAGAAAAAATAATAATTACAAACTCCATAGATCTATGTGGAAAATGGCATACGCCGTATTTACTAATTTTAAAAAAATGTAGCAGTAAACCAGCTCGATTATCGCAGTATCACCAAAATCTCTAATGCTAATTAGTGGAGACTGTAACGTATACAGACATAATATACGCTTGTACGAAAAACAAAGCACTTTAGATATGTAGATAACGAATCGGGAGTATGACAGGTGCGTCATCATCCTCGTTGTATATATATTGATAAGTTCATTATCCCTAAATAAAACAGTCCTACGTCACCACTGAATATCTCAACCACTGTGGAAGGACATGTCCGTCCATGGGTGACCAGCACGTGATTTCCCAATGTCGTTGCCGTACAATGGGGCAAACTGGCTATTTAGGATGGAAAATTATGACCGTTCATAATGATAGATAATTTTGTATTACGTGAGTTGTAGGTATATGTATTAAATAAGTATAAAGAAGGGTATTAAATATGCTTAAAATTATTGAGATAATTTCAGTTAGGAAAAAATGAGTTAATATAATTTACACAAAAATTTGATTCTCCTTTAGATTTTTTTAGAGTTACATTTGTTTATATAATAAATTTTTATATTTAAATCTGTTCAAAAGAAACATAATTAAATTAAGATATACATATAGGGCATTTCACGCCAACTAGGTGAGGTCAAAAAATTCTTCTTGAAACATATCACAATCGATAGTACCTGCTTGCTAAAAAACTAACTTCCCTAAAATTTTAGATTTTTGATCCACAAGGAGAGGGATGGTGAGGGAGAGAAAATACAAATTTTCGTTTCGACTATAAAATTTCCAATCTTTCTCGGTAAGAAAATGAAAAAAAAAAATTAAAAAAAGAAGGTTGCAATGGTTTTCCGATTTGTTTTTTTGCGTAGAATACGATAAAAAATATTTTCAAAATTGTTGGGAGTAGTTTTCACCCTTATTTGAGGATTTAGATAGTTTAAAATCGAAATTTCGAAAAGTATGACGATTTTTTTCAATTTTTTTTTTATTTTTTTTTTTTTTTTGTATTTCGATTAATTTCTAATTCATAATGGGCGTCGACCAGGAACTGGCCCAAAAAACAGCCCAAAGGTGAAAACGTGGTTTTAACGTATTTTCTCATCCTGTGAGAGAGTAAATGGCAAGTGAATAATATAGTCCAAGGTTTGGGGTCGCTGATTACGAATCTAACGTCAGATTTCAAAAAACAAAATGGCGGATCCAGCATGGTAGTCAACTTTTAAAAAATGGCTAAATTTTGAAATTTAAAAAATACCATCATCACGTGAAATTTTCTACGTTAGATTCGTAATCAGCGACCCAAAAACCTTGGAATATATTATTCACTTGCCATTTACTATCTCACAGATGATAAAATACGCTAAAACCACGTTTTTTCACCTTTGGGCTGTTTTTTGGGCCAGTTCAGGTCGACGCCCATTATGAATTAAAAATTAGTCGCACAAAAAAGAGAAATTAAAAGAATATTGAAAAAAAAAATCGTGTCATACTTTTCTAAATTTTGATTTTAAACTTTCTCAATCCTCCAAAATAAGGGTGAAAACAACCCCCAATAATTTTGAAAATATTTTTATCGTATTCTACACAAAAAAAAAACATGTCGAAAACCACTGCAACCGCTTCTTTTACTTTTTAATTTTTTATTGAGAAATATTGAAATTTTAGAGTCGAAACGAAAATTTGTATTTTCTCACCTCACCATCCCTCTCCAGCTCAAAAAATCTAAAATTTTAGGAAAGGTAGTTTTTTAGCAAGTAGGTACTATCGATTGTGATATGTTTCAAAAGAAATTTTTTGACCTAACTTAGTTGGCGTGAAATGCCCCATATGTAAAGATATGAAAAAACGCGATTTTCTCCCAAAAAATTGTCAATTTGAAGTCGCTGATTTTCAAAACTTCAATGTTCTAAATCTTACGTAGATTCTGGAACTGGAGCTGAACCTGAAAGTTACTATTTCTTCTTCAACGTCGTCATCCTCGAAAATCCGATATTGTGCTGTTTCCAAAACTTTTTTAGCTATACATGACTATCGGAAATTAATGGATCCAATGTGAATAGTAAACTGTGAAACAAATGTTCGCCGCCATTCTTAGTTTAACGCAATTATTTTCTGCAGCGAACTGTTCCAGAAAAAAAATTAAAGAACTTTTTCAGCTGCATTTGGCTGCACTCATATTTGGTAAAACAAAAAAACTTTGCACCTCATTCCTAATATTTGCGTAAACATTAACGTGAATACATGCGAATTTCGTAGGTATTTTATTAAAAAAAAAAAAAAAAAAAAAAAAATATTCAGAAAATAAATTTACACAAACCCTCTTGAAATAAATATTTTAACATTTCCGAAAAATATATCTTTTGAATATTATATCTTTATATGTTATATGGATACACTTATCACAAATGGAATATCATATTAAGCTTTTAAACGTTAGATAGGAAGCGAAAAATCATGCCCTATTTTGACGTTATGCTCAACATAACATTTCCATGCTTGCCTTGCTTTTAAAGTAATGAATTTCTAAAGTAAAACTGTAGGTTTCAGCTCCTTTGACATTTATATTGACATAAAAAATAGTAGCAAAGATCTATCTATATTTTCGTTTTTCGACTTTTGCACTTTTTTCGTGCAGTGCGCGATTTCATTTCAATTTTTGTCGGTCGGGCTATAGCTGGCTACCTACGAGTTGACGCCGCTCATCGTCGCGACGCCGACGCTCGCGAGAATCATATTTAATATAAAATCCGGCGCCGCGACGCCAGCACCGGCGGAGGCGGCAGGCGAGGCGGCACGGGAAAACAATTTCCTCTTGAATAAGTAACCATGGTGATTGCGAACTCAATACCATCAACAAAGAACCGATTGGGGTTTGACCGCCGCGGGCTCGAAGTCGAGCGGGCGGGAAGCGCCGCAGGCGGCCAGGCCTGGACGCCCGCGGCGCTCGAGGGCCGCCCCGGCCGGGCGGGGCGATCGACGGCGACGCGACGGCCCCCGGCAGCGCATCCAGCGGGGCGCGGCCGACACCGACACGCAGCGGGCGGAAACGCTAATCTAGAAGTGCAAAAGTCGAAAAACGAAATATGGATAGATCTTGCTACTATTTTTAATGTCGATATAAATGTCCAAAGGAGCTGAAACCTACATTTTTACTCTTGAAATTGATTGTTTTAAAGCAAGGCAAACGATGGAAACTGTTAGGTTGAGCATAATGTCAAAATAGGTAATATGTTAAGTGTATCCACATAACATATAAAATATAATATTCAATATATATTTTTCTCAAATTTTAAAATATTTATTTCAAGAGGGTTTGTGTAAATTAATTTTCCTGTATATTTTTTAATAAAATACCTACGAAATTGTAGTGTTTAAATGTACTCACGTTAATTTTTACACAAATATTAAGAACGCGGTGTATAGTTTTTGTTTTTAACTAAATATGAGTGCAGCCGAAAAAGTTCTTTATTTTTTTTCAGGAACAGTTCGCTGCAGAAAATAATTGCGTTAAACTAAGAATGGCGGCGAATATTTGTTTCACAGTTTACTATTCACATTGGATCCGTTAATTTCCACAATTATGTGTGCTAAAAAAGTTTCGAAACAGAACAATATTGATTTTCGAGATTGATGACGTTGAAGAAGAAAATCATAACTTTCAATTCAGCTCAGTTGAGAGTCTACGTAAGATTCAGAAAATTAAAGTTGTGAATCAGCGACTTCAAATTGACAATTTTTTGGGAGCAAATCGCGTTTTTTCATATCTTTACAGATATATCTTGTAATTTAATTCTGTTCCTTTTGAACACAATTAAATAAAAAAATAATGTAAATAAATGTCAGTATAAAAAAATCTAAAGGAGACACAAATTTTTGTCTAATTTATATTAACTCTTTTTCCTAGCTGAAACAATCCCCGTAATTTTAAAAAAATCATTAAAACACGTCTTTATACTTATTATTACATGTACATGTACAACTCATGTAATACAAAATTATTACACTCCTAAATACACTCGACATCTACATATCCGAACTTCTCCGTTCCGCGAAATTCCACATTTCCCAACTCTCTCCAACTCGGGACACAACCGAACTGAACTGAACGCTGGCGCATGAGCAAAGGGTTTTTCTGGCTCATTCTACTTTTCTTTGTTTTTCGAGGTTTTTATGCAAATGTAATACATACATGTGTACATGTTAATAAAAGAACGTTTTTTAAACAATCAAAAATGTTGCCAGGTGCAAAGGAGCGACGCTGGGCGACGCGAACGCCATCTCTTCCAACACATTTTATTTTCGCATTTCGTACGCTAAAGTGACTGCATTAGTACCACAAAAATCGAGGGATTTTCAGCAAAGACGTGGACTAAATTTATTAAAAATCGCTATAATTATCTGCTCGTGTTGTCTGGCTTCCCCAGAAGGACGTGTAAGTAAGGACCGAAAGTAGTCGAACTCCGCGATACAGTCCCGCGTACGGTAAGCCGTCCCGTCGCCATGACAACCGCCGTAAACAACCCTGTAACATGCAACGCGTGTTACAGTTAAACTGATGCCAATTTCGCGTTAGTTTTATGCATGGCACGAGGCCGATAACCACGCTGAACAAAGGCAATGTTTTTTAGGACGCGTTCTTCAGTGCATTACGTTTTATAATAATTATGAAAGTATAAAATTGCTGGAAATTTAAAATAAATTAAAGCTTTTACCCCTATATCTAGGTTATCATCAACAAATGTAGTAAGATAAGTCGAACTAAAGCGCATTATTTTCGACTTGAGGATTCTGCTGTTGCACTACGTACCATTACTTAACGACCCACCCTGTACAGTGTGTAAATGAGGTGTGGCGTAAATTCGATCTCGCAAAATATAGGACTTCATATGAAAATATTGTAAAAAAATCGTATTGTTAATTTTTGAGCAGGCCTTCAATATTCGGAAACGACAAGGTGTTAAGTTTAAGCGCAAAAAATGTACGTACGTCCGTCAGGGTGTCTGTCAACCTTTTTCGTGCGCGCGATAATGAAGCATACGACTGGCCCGCCACTGGCGCGCTCCCACTCGCTGGCGCCCCGGCTCGGCCGCCGCCTCGTTCGAGCGCTCCATCCATCCACCCATTACGGCAACATTCTTATTCCGATCGGGACCTGGGGCTCGCTCGAGGCAAGCCCGGCCCATGGAGGGCGGGAGGCCTTCCGCCGGGTCGGGGTGTACGAGGGGTCGAGCCGATCTAAAAATACGACGCTATGTACATATGCACGAAATTTACGCAAATACAAAGCGTACTGAGATATTTACTTATCGGAGTTTTCGGCTACCTACAGTGTTTTTAAATATAATACACTAGCTGTGCCCGCTACCCCGTCACCGAGAATCACTGGAATACAACGCAGAATTATGTCGAAATATCCATACAATCTTCCACCCACCTCTGGCGGTTGAATTTCGAATAATTTTTCAACAATTTTATGAATCACTTTAAAGAAAACTTGAAAAACTTGAAATACATTTATTTAAATATTACTTTTTGAGTTCGGACATGTTTCCCTGAACGTGTTTCCACGCACCTCTCTTGCGATTGGTTCACTCACCAGCTCTCATATTTGAGTCGCATTTATCTGAGAGATAATTTCACTTGTAATCCCCTATGATGTTGCACAGTACGTACCGTAAATCATACCGACATTCTCAAGAGTTTATGTTTGCTACGAATTTGCGGTTGCTTAGCAGTCACAGTCAAATATCAACTGTACGAAAATAAATACGAGGTGTGGTTATTAAACAACCGAACTGCTTTCAAAACACTTTTTATTCTTTATCAATTACAGTGGCAACCTTTTCGCCTTCAATGTACTCCCCTTGGCGATCTCTACACCGCTCCATACGACTTTTTTTTGTTGAACATTGTTGAAAGCATGGAAGTCCGCAAATTTATTCTTGATTCCTTTAGCTCGGAGGAGGAGTGTTGGCAACATTTTTGCTCAAACTTTGCGCATGTTGAACGATTCACGCAAAATACTGGAGCTGCGTGCAAAGCAGAGATGAGAGCAGTGAGCAACGCGACGAAAACAAACCAATGCTTTCCTGTCTGAACACGTATACTGACGCTTGCGCTCGGAGATGTAAGCACGCTTGTATACTAGAGCAAGCGACGCGATCAAACATTTTTGTTTTCTCTGCTCTCATCGTTGTGTGTTTTGATTATTGAAGATTTTGATTGATTGATATGTTATGAATATTGAAGAATTAATTAGTTGTATTTTTGTAAAAAATGCTCTGTGGGACCAAAAAGACCCACCACAACTCTACCGTAATGTAGCTGCAACACGTTCTGTAGGATCGATAGGATTCTGATTACAATTTGTCCATTTTTTCAATAACTTATGTTTTGTTCCCTACAAAATATGATGGAATGTGGTAATACTCATTCTAAAATATGAATGAAACTTTTCAGGATGTTCTCGTAACTGACTAGTAATACAAATGATGAAATTCTCCCAATGACGTTTGTGTCAACTTTTCAGGATTGATCTTATTAATGACAGGATTTAGTAGCCTTCTTTTGTTCATTAAATACCAAATTTTAACGAAGAATTTTCAAATAATAATAAATCCATCATTGAATACGATGTAAAATCGACTACTGAACTCCTCAGTATGTGCACCCAAACTCGTTCATCGTCGCGTTGCACTTTATCGCATTGCTCTCCGCTCTCATCTCTGCTTTGCTAACTGCTCCAGTATGCGCTTAGCCTTAGACGATCTTCGCGGAATAATTGGACCTCATTTTTTTCAATGTTTTCGTCCGTTTGTCCGTTTTTGATGTTGAGGGCCGTCCGGGGCGCGGATCGTCCTCGGTCGTTTCACGTCCCCTTTAAACCGCTTAAACCATTCAAAAACTTGTGCGCGGGATTGTAACATTCATTCCCCATGCACTTCTTTTAACATTGCATAAGCTGCCGTAAACGTTTTCCCCGTTTAACAAAAGACTAATTCAAACGACTGCTACAGTCAAAGTGACTTACGTATTGGCTTATCCAGCGAGCTCAGGGAGGGGGAAGTATACCACACCAGACACAGTTCTGTTCAAACTTGTCGCATCAGTTCGGTTATTTAATATGCACATCTCGTAGATTCACTGTATAGACGTCTATATAAACGGCTCACTCGTTCTGACTTTTTTTTTGCTGGTTGAAATGGAAAAGGCATACCAATCGCGTATTCAGGCCCGGCGTACGGACAGAGCGCACGGCCCTTGACGAACGGTCACCCACGCCGTTCGCGGCGCCGGAGGACCACGTAGAGTGTGAGTAGAGCAGAAAGAGTCCAAGGAGGACGATGCGGTGCGGACCTTCATTACGTAATACGCAAGGTGATACAGACGGATGGATATAAGTACTTGCCCGCCCGCCTGTCCGACGGAATTTCGCCGGGTAGTATAACTAGTAGAATTAGGATTTAGTCGAAATTAACTGACACTTCACCAAAAAAATTGCTTTTTGTAGAGGAGGCTGAAATATTAAATATCGTTTTTTGGCAACAATTTAAAATTACCGCCACATTGTTTAAATACCCGCAAAGGTGCGAAAATCAGGTATTTTTGAAATAAAAGACAACCGTGAACTATACAAAAAAAATTTCAGATAAAAAATGTAACTAGTAAAAAAACCTACAAAACCCATCAAGAAATTTGCAAATCGGTTAATTTGTTTATCTGCAAAATTGAAAAAACCGTCAAATGACCCCTTATTTTAATTGTTTATAACTAATTATAAAGTGTTTCTTGTGACTTTAAAAGAATTGGAAAATGTAGGTTTTTGCAAAGGGTAAATTGTTTTATTTAAAAGGTGTTTTCTAAAACAGCCCTTAATTTTTTTGTAAACATCACAGAGTAACGATTAAAAATGGATTCTCTTCTGATGAGTTGGACTATCAAGTACATCGAAAAAATTGTTCGAATTTCACAAATTTAATTTACTAAAATTGACATTGAAAAGTACGTCCGTTTTAAAGTTATTAACAAATGAAATCATCTCGTTCGTTTTTTATCGTACAATGTTAAAATTAGAATCATTTTACATCTACATTTTTTCTGCGAATTTTAAAAAAATGATTGCTCCAAGCAACTTGGGAGTAAATTTGTTTTTTTTCTTTTCAATACAAACTAAATTTATTCAATTTTTTTTGAATTTTTTTTTAAATTAACACAGTAATAATCAATCTTGCTCTGTATTATGTAAGAATTTCGAAAGTATATAGTAGTCGATTTCGTTTACAGCATTAAAATAATGTGCGAAAAAATTTTAGGTAATTCGCGTGATGCATGAGTGATGACGGGCACGGGCAGCGGTAGCAGTGTGGTTCTCCTGCGCGCAGATTTTCTTTCGGAATGGCTTCAAATAACAGCCCACAAAAAAAATCGATTATCTCCGAAACTATACATCGTAGAATGATAATTTTGTTTTTTGAGTAGGCAATAATCTGATACGCGCATTTTCCAATACTTTTAAAGTCACAAGGTTTGCTTTTATAATTAGTTATGAACAATTGAAATAAGGGGCCATTTTGACGGTTTTTTCAATTTTGCAGATAAACAAATTAACCGATTTGCAAATTTCTTGATGGGTTTTGCAGTTTTTTTTACTAGTTACATTTTTTATCTGAAACATTTTTTGTATAGTTTACGGTTCTCTTTTTATTTAAAAAAATACCTGATTTTCGCACCTTGCGAGTTATTTAAACACGTAGCAGTAATTTTAAATTGTTGCCAAAAACGATATTTAATATTTTCAGCCTCCTCAACAAAAAGCAATTTTTGGTGGTGTCAGTTACTTTTCGTTTAGGGGTACAATGACTAATTCTACTCTACTAGGCGTTTTGAATTGTTACGCCGTTGCGGCGCGCACCTTTGCGTACCCGAGAGTTTGTGAGTCCATCAGATGGGCCATCTGATGCCAACTGTTTCACCAAAAAAAAAGTTTTCCCTTTACATCGGTGAATTAATGACGTCTCATCAAACGCGTTTCCAAATTCATTGGTGAATTTTTCATGGAGGCATAAAATACATTTATACCTTTCGCTTTGGTATTTTTAATGGATAAAAACTAATGGTTTTTTTTCCGGGGACAAAAAAGAAATATAACTATTCGAACGAACACTTTCGGGAAAAATAAATACTCAAAATGAATCTCGATTCAGTTAGAGCAATAAGAATTAATAAAACAGACACATTTGTACAAAACTTTTCTGACAAATTGTTGATTTAGTAATATGCAGTAAACCCCTCTTAGTAGGTGTTTAATGGGTTGACTACCCCCAGTGCTAAGGTATTATTTTTCCATATAAAAAAGAGGATGCGTTACTATGATGGATCAGGGAATTTCGGGATTATGAGGTGGTAACCCGGGATCCAAGAAAATATATTTATTCCGGGAAAATCCCGGTCATACCGGTTGCCTGCCAGCCCTTACTATTATGTATAGTAGGTATCTAAAGAGTAGATATCTTCTAATGCTATTGTGTTGTTGTCTAACTTATTAATAATACCACTGTTCATTGAATAAAGTAAAGGATCATAAACAAATCATTCGATATTCAACCTTTTGTAATAAAAGTATTATGGTAAAATTATAAAGCAAATCTAACCCCAAATACGATCCTCTATCGCGCCATCCACTACGTGCACCCGTACTCACAAACCACTATTTGACTCACTATTAAACGTTTATAAAACATGCTTCTCAAAGACAACACACTTTAAATGAGCATATTTGTCGATTTAATAACAACTACACCGTGCACAAACTGCATATGAACACCACTTCAATCAGTAATCAGTAACATCTAACCGCCTATTGTTGATTAAATGCGTCAGACTTCAACAATACCATTCACAAGCCAACTTCTTCTGATGGCCCATACGTATTATTATGTAATAATGAGGAAGTAATGAGGCGTTAAAAAAAAACTCAACAAAGCTGGTTATGAGGGAGAGATGGAAATAGCGGATCTTATTTCCATAAATATTCATATGTACATATGTACTCTATTTCCATTTTAAATTAAAAATAGGTAGAAAAAAGCAAAAGGTTGTCAGATATATTTTCTAAAATTGCTAAGCTCACTATACAAGTATACTTCATACTTCAGGAAACTGTTAGTTCGTGACGTTCTTAGAAAGCTAGTTTGGAAAAAAATACATAGATATAAATTTATTAGTTAGCATTAAAATAAAGCGTTAAAAATTGCTGGAAAAAATAATTATAAATTAAATCAACTTTATGTATGTTACTATACTTAAGAAAATTTGAAGAGCCGGCAACGCGATGCCAGGTTACACCGATGCTGGCAACTATCAAATGTCGACCAATATACTATGGGATTGCTTTATATGTAATACATCCAAATATTTATTCGGTCCACTGTGCCATAAAAATTTTACGACGTCGTTAAAATGATTTACGACTTTAGAAATTTCACGTGTTAAGGCGCCAGTGACGTGTATTTCAGCTAGGTTTATTAACACAGACAATTTTTTGAGATTGTCTGGCTAAATGAGCATTATTTACAGCAAATTATATTACAAATATTAAGAGTTTTGTATACGGGCTAATTTTTCCTCCTATATTGATTTGAATGAAAAAAATTATTTCCACAATTTTTGAATTTATAAAAGTATATACGCCCATGGAATCATAAAAGTAACACCGCTTTTTTTGTTCCCAGGCGTATTTATCATTTTCAATTAAAATTAGAACGACTATAGATAAATATAGGAAAAATCATGTTGAAACGAAACTTTGTTGTTGGCAAAGTTTTGACAAGTGTCTGGCATAAAGAATGGCTGTCACGTAGTGTGACAGCCTTGACAATTAAATAAGGTTATAAACTTAAGATTAAGAATAGACGTTGAGATTAAGAATACGTCTCTTTTTTCGCCCAGCCATCTTTATGACTTTTTAATGGCTCGTTTTGATGCTACGACAACAAAAAGTGATGTAATTTTCCTAATATTAAAAACCCAAATAATAGTTCTAAGAGTGATAATTCAGAAGTGAGGGATCACCTCTCCATAGCCCAATCAACGGGAGAAAACGGGTCACTAATTGGTATCAGCAAACCAAAAAATATGGTCGTATAGAGATCAAAATTCTAAGAAAAATAACTTTTTTGCTACTCGAGATTTAATGGCGAACATAACCAAAAAAAATCGCAAAAGTCAAAAAACGGTTTTTTGCTAATATTTTAAATAATATTTTTGCTAATGTTAAATTAGAAAGTTGTAGGTCTTCAAAATGCGCGTCGAATCAAAATTTGAACGTAAAAAATCGGATTATAAACGTGAGAAAAAATTAAAAAAAAAAAGTCAAAACCGCGTTTTCGTCTTTTTTCTGTATAATTTCCAATTTTGTTTGAATATACTTCTTGTTAACTACAAATATAGCCCAAGACAAGCGGAATATTATCCTTTTTAAGACCTACAACTTTCTAATTGAACTTTCATGTGTATGGCTTTTTTTTATTTGCAAAAAACCGTTTTTTTTTTGACCTGCGAATGTTTTCGGTTATGTTCGCCATTAAAACTCGAGTAGCAAAAAACGTTATCTTTCTTAGATACCTGATTGGACTACCATGGCGTAGGTACTTCGAGGGCATACGATTTTTTTATCTTACGATATAACGGGGAACTTCACTTTCGAAGGACGCGGTACAAAAAGAGCGCGGCTCCGCTCCTCTCAGATAAAGCGGGCATCTCCGGAGGGCACGCAGGCAGTGGGGCCCGCGGGGCCGCCGCCGCCGCCGCCGCCGCGTACTGCCCCACTGCCTCTCGGCCATCCTCTGCGGTTGTTCTGCACGGAAGAATTCTAAAGCGCGCCGGGCTTGACCTATTGATCTCGGCCGCGGGCCTCGCTGGGCGCGCCAACGTAGACAAAGAGTCCTGAGTTCCGGGTCCCGGGGCCCATCTGCATAGATAATGACGTTGCCCCTGAGTGCACGCCGCATCGCGCCGCATAAATACGGGAGACCCGCCTCTATATTTCGTGCGGCGGCAGAGGTACAGAGCACAGAGCACACTCGTTTCGACGGTTTTGGCGGACGAGGGCGCGTTTCTTCGGTGCCTTCGAAATTCGATTCCCTTTACATACACACGCAATGGAATGTCGCTGAAGTAGTGATGGGAATCGAAAAGCAAAAATATCGATACCGGTATTGCAAGTATTTTGAATTTTTCGATACCCGGGTATCGATATATCTATCAAAATTAATCGATATATTGGTAATCAAATGAATATTTTTCCAAAATTTGAACATTTGGAATAATGTGAATATAAAGTTAAAAAATTATTTGATGAGCAGGAAAATAATCCAAAGTCTAACGAACGATTTATTTTTTGATTATTATTTATTAAAAGGATAAAAGAATTACTCTGGAATAAACATTCTGGAAATAAATTAAAACTTAAATTTCTCCTCAACATTAAGCGAGATCAACAAAAATAAAAATACCCATTTATTTGGTTTTGATCAATAACAAATTTAAAAAAACATTTCGATTAATCGTACATAAAAAAAAGAAAGGTAAACAAGTATAGAAAGAATGATAAACTGACTCTCGAAAAGATTGTTTTTCATTCAATTTTTACTGTTTTAATGGTAACAATTGAATGAAAACTACTCCATCGTCATTTCACTATTAGAATTTATTAATGCTGACATATCTTTTTTCCGTGCATCACAAATATTGTCCCTAATAATAAGCGGTATCTCAATTTGCTAAAAATGGAAACAAAAAATTACCTCAAGTTTTTTAACAGTTTTTCAAAAAATTAAATACATAGTTATAATAACAGTTTTTTTGTCAAATGTATTTCACTCATTTTGGTGAAAATTCCAAATTTTCAGAGATCATTGCTAAAAAAATGAGCTAGAAAGGGGTAAGCAGGAGCAAGGCCATTTCTTCATCATTCATAATTCTCCAAGCCAGTGAGAAGAGCCTTTCGGATGGTACAGAGGCAAATGGGGACAGTGGAAAGAAACATTCGCTCTTCGGAGGGGTCATTTTTATTCCTGTTTCCTTTTAAAGAATGAAACGGTTAATTATAAAATATACATTTGCATATTGAAATTCGTCCGTTTGAAATATCAAAAAATTTGAAACATTGGTAAAACGTGATATTTTAGAGAGTTAGGTTAAGAGATGGCCTGTGCTGTATACACAGACTCTTGCCAATATTAAAGCAAAGACAGAGAGTTAGGTTAGGTTAAATACTTACTTGATGTTCATCGAAGTTTTTGTAAAAATCCCGAAACAAACAACAGAAATTCACTCTGTATTTTTTTGGCAACTAACAACACAGGGCGAACATGTGTTTTTTATCGGGTAAAAATTTTCCGATACTTATTCGGTATCGCAACGAAAATATCGATATTTTAGAATATCGCTCGAGCGACTTATCGATGCCAAAAACTCGATGTATTACAAACGAAGTATCGATACTTCGATATATCGGATCGGTATCGCCCATCCCTACTAATAAAAGTAATTGAACTGCTCGTTATAATAATAATTATAATAGCGTGGAATCTCTTAATCTCTTCAGAACAGTTTCTACAATGCCTAATTAATTTTTATTTGTTTCACGGTACACTCCAGATTGAAATTAAGAAAGTTGACATTTGGACGTATAATAATTAGAGTTGGTGGGAGCGCGGAGTGTAACAGGCCCGTAGTCAGTTTACGAATGAAAATGTTAATATGTTACACAGAAACTATGTTGCATCATAGTACATTATTAAATATTATTACTTATTACCAACGCACGAATGTTACAGGGCCGACATTGTGCATGTCCTGCCCTTGACTCGTTGGCCTTCACAGCTCACAGCTGACTTGCATTACGAAAACCCGTTAGCAAATTTTGTTATCTAAGGCACGCTGTAACAGACAGTCACCAGAATTGCATCGCGTTGATACGTTTCGTTTTTACGTATTAGCCGTGTGATTAAATAACTTTATAAATATTAGTAATATTAGTTGAGGGAAGAAGTGAATAAAGTAAGTGTACCATTCCAAAGGTGAAAAAAAAATAGACGGAAAGTATTTCAAACGTGGTTTTGACAAGTGATCCTGGGGTTAAAGGGACATACGTATTCAAGGAAATTACCTTTTTTGTACTGTGTGTGAACGCATTATAAATTCTTCAGATAAAACTAAAGTAACAAGACATCTGAAAAGCCATGCCTCGTTCAGCGCCGACGACTCCGTATTTTTCTGTGAACTTACTTACAGAAGCATTGTTGGAAGCATTATTCCATTCAACAAACTAGAGAACCCCAAGTTACGTACGTTTTTAGAAAAAATATGGACCGAAAAATTCCTCATGAGTGTTGCCATTGTTATGTGTTATCTTAATTTATATAGGTATTTTATTCTTGACTTAACCGTACTATTTGGTAAAAATAGTGCTATGTTACTGCATAATTTATGTAAACATATTAATATTTTCATTCGTGAACTGATTACGGTCCTGTTACACTCCGCGCTCGACGATCCTTAATAATAATCTGTACAATGTGCTCTATTGAACAGACCATACAGTTAATCAAATTATAGGTATAATACCTATACATATACATATGTATGCAAGTAATACTTGAAAAACGAAAAAAAAATTTAGAAAGATATATATGTCTGTAAATATATACGAAATTTTAAATACAGACAAATAAGATAAAAAACTGTTCGAATGGACGAACATTGTTTAAAAATTTAAAATTTGTTATATATGTACCTACCTGTAATACCTACTTCAATATACTTATATGTAGGTGTAAATAGGTACCTTAGGTATCTACCTCAGTTCTAAAAGTGTAGGACTACTTCAAGTTAGATATAGTATACATATTATATCGATATTTCTAGTATTTTAATGTATTTAATGACTTACATTTAATTATTATGAAACTTGTGCTTAATTGTATATGTAGGGAATACAGTCAAACAAAATTCGATATAATAATATGACGAATACATAGCAGGGTTGGAAATTCTACATATTTAAACGACAAAGTTATTGCGCGTATGCTCCCTCCCCTAAATGCCTTTGTTTAGCCATCCATGTTGTATCATTCGTCAGTTCAAACGGTGCATCATCTCCACCCGTCACAGGCAGCTCAAAGGCGTTGCCTATTGGCTTCAACACAGAATCTTTCAGCTGTTAATCTTCTATATCAAAGGGGAACGTTTTCCTTACCTACATATACCGTGTGTGTAAGGCCGACATCGGTCAGTTATGAAAAAAGGACAAAGAGACGACAGATAAGAAGCAACCGCACACGCATCGAATGTAGAGTTGCCACCTCCATGAAAATGACCCGGAGACTCCGGGTTTCCACGAAGTATCTCCGGGCTCCGGGTTTCGATGTTATTCTCCGGGTCAGCTTTGAAATTGAAATTTTTATTTGTAAAATTTATATAATTGTGAATCATATAGTATAATAGTTCCATGTATATGTCGTTTAAAATATAGATTATTTGTTGGAATTCTGGGCCTTTCTGTCTCTAGAGGGCAGTATCGGTACATAGTGCAATCCAGAGATTTTACTTTATTCGATGGCCATATTTATTACACAATATTTTATATTTTTTACAGGACACAGAATAGGAAGAAATTAATAATAAAACAAGAAGAAGGAAATAAGAGCATCACCAAGAAATTTTATTTATAAATTTATATACTAAGCATGTATATGTCGTTTAAAATATAGTTATTTGTTTGTTCTCTCTTCTCAGGGCAGTATCGGTACATAGTGCAATCTGAGTTTACTATCGGTACATATTATACACAATATTTTATATTTTTTACAGGAACAGATAGGAAGAAATTAATAATAAAAAAGAAAGGAAATAAAACATACCAAAAAATGTAACCTAAAATGTTTGGTTAATGTTAAATTAATTAATTCAAATCTATTTAATATCAAGACAAATACAATTCAACAATGTAGAGTGGTATTCAACACTCAACCAATTGTGTTCAATTGTGTTTTTCTTCAAAAACACAATTCGGCACAAAAATCGCCTTCTTCAAATATTGCGCGCTGCTTAACCCCCTCCCCCACCCCCCGCGGACACCAATCTCCAGGTCAGCGGTCTCTCTGAGGTGGCAACTCTAATCGAAGGTAATGAGGGAATAAGACCGGCCCTCTCACCACCTGTGCTTGTTGTTAGAAACGAGAAGTGTAGGATTTGTCCTTTTTCACAACTGGCCGATGTCGGCTTTACACAAACTGTATACATTTATTATGTAGTTTATAAAGTATAATGTAATGGTGGGTTCATGCAGAAATTTTAGTAATAAGAATAAGAATAGTAATAAGCATAAGTGTTAAACCTTCGTTTTATAATGACCCAGTTCATGCAGCAAATCCTTATTTTAAAATTATTACTAAAAATTATGTTTACTGCATGAACTGGGTCATCCAAAACGAAGGTTTAACTTTATGCTTATTACTATTCTTTATTCTTATTACTAAAATTTCTGCATGAACCCACCATAAGTAGTCGGATATCATTTGTATATACATTAAAATACTCCACTAATTTGGAAGAAGTGAGAAGCTATTTGTTTATAATTACATTATGCAAGTAGGTTTTATAATTATATAATCAGGGTCTACCTACATACCTACTTGCTATTACATTAACCAATCCACTGGTTTAACTAAAATAGAAGAATAGGTCTTTAAAATAGGTATCGCCATCTATCGTCCTTCAGTGCGTTCAGCTTTTGTGAGGTTCGGTGATAGAATGAATGCTGTATTGCCAGACTTACCACGGCTAATTTCTTTTAACTAAATGCTATTACACTTTTTTCGACAAATAATATGTGGTAAATTGTGAATTTCTTGCTTTACGGGATTATAGCTGCTCACGATTTGACACGAACTAAGGAAAATTTAACTGAGATGAGTTACCTCACCTCATTCCAGTAGTTAACTCTTCAGGATATTGTTCAAATAGAACGTGCACTAACTGAGAAAACGTTAACTTGAGTGAGGAACTGAGGATTTCGTGACAATCGTAAGCAGCTTATAATACAAAAAGTAATTTCATCGTACTTTCGTCGTACGTCGTACTACAAAATGTAAACTTGCTAAATTTTGAACCCATCTGGCAATGTCGCTTGCAATATGTATTGGACGAAAAGTTTTACCGACAACGTCACAAATCACGTGATATTTGTCAGTGTCAAAACGTTTGGTGAGTGGCAAATAGGTGACGCGTTGTATAGATGTAGTGATATGATATTTTGTTGTGGGATGTATCATAATTTTATATAGTGCTATATTTTTGACAGACGAAAAAGGAACTTTTCTAAGATGGTAAATAATAAAGATAAGAAACTGATGCTTTTCAATGTTCAGATAACTTTCACCATGGTGCATTGAACTGAATAAGTGAAAGAGTTACAGTGCGAATTGGATCAAGCTTTTTTTACCTAAAAATTTTTGTTTGTAGGTGGAAAAGTGATCATGGAAAAATATCCACTGAAAAGAGGTGGACCGCCTGCACCACAATATTCTCCAACATCTTACCAATCGGTGAATAAAAGGTAAATTTTATTGGCATAATAACTAACTGTTAATATTAACATATAGTAAGCAGTTAAAGTAGACAAACGGATAAACATTTGCTCTACATTGTAATGTTTATCTTTGTATTTTACATGGCGCCAAATGCCTACCAAAAGGTTTTTAAATACTTACATTTTGAGGCAATTTTACAGTTCCAATACATTGCGTATTACATCTGAACACCTTCAACTCGATAAAACGCATTTACTTGCTCTAAATTTAATTACTAAACCTGTTGGTTTTACTTTTTAAACATTAGTTACACATTTATTACCCTTTTAGGTTACTTTATCTGGTTTCGGTACAAAAGATTAATATGTATATTTTCCAATATTACAGGTAACAGTTATTTATTTATTGATTTAGTGCCATATTATATGGCAGTAAATGTATTTTTTTCAATTATTTCATAGGTAATTGAATTAAATCGTAACTGAATGAAACCGACAAAAGAAATGAATTTTCACTTACACTTCAACTTCTAGGCGTATTTTTTAGCTGCCTTATGTCAGAACTGTTGTAGTAGGAAATCCACAACTCTGAAGGACAGCAAACAAAATAAAGTAAACCGTTTCTAGAAAGAGAATGTGTCGAGGGTCGAAAGATTAGGAAAGTGAAAGTCATTCATCAAGATAGGAAAAACGTTAACTGTACAGACTACGAAAACGTTAAATTTAGAATTTCATAATGATATTTAAGGGAGGTTTAATATATATTCAAGGTTAGATTCTGTTTATACAATAGATTAGATCGTGGGTTAGATATAATGCAAAACATATAAGGAACGAATGCCTTATGTTGTTGTAAAGAACCTAGTAATGAATAATAATTAGTGTATATACTTCTGAATTCAACCCTTATATTTCGTATCGGAATTATGGACATACATGGGCATTTTTAAACGTTTTGCTCGAACTCGATCAAATGACGTGTATAAACGCACATTTTATACAAACATAAAACAATAACAAGGATTTTCTTATCTCTACCTTATAATAGAGTTAAATCAGGATATTTTGCGACTTTGAATGGCTCGGTATATGTAACAATAAATATTTTAATAACCTATGTGGTTATTGATAAGCTACAAAATTAAAAGACCATTTTTTGTGACTATATTGTAAACTAATTAATATAGACCAATTAAAGCTGGTCCTCGACGTTTTTTTACTTCAGTAGATACAGTGTCCGCTACAATGTTGGCAACCTAAGGGGAAAATAATTGAGATATTCTGAGAATTAAAACTGCACCACTTTTTTTACAACTAACAATAATGAAAATGTTTCTCGTATGTTGCGAACATTTTGACGCACACTGTATATATTTTTTTTTGCTCGGAGAGCAATTTTGGAAATGATTCCCTTAAATGGCGACACCGCCACCGTCACAGAATTGTTACAATTTGATGAAACTGTTTCCAAACACACCTCATGGTCCATTAAATCCAATCACTTGACCACGGTCGATCCCAAAAACCTATCATGACTTTCACATTTTAGACGCGAAAATAGAACCCCACATTGAATGGGACATTGCCAGGGAAGTGATCTGGTGACATCATTAGATGTTTATACCTAAATATAGCTGCCTACCAGGGTCGGATGCAGGGTTATCGGGGCCCGGGGCAATGAAGAAAGTGGGAGGCCCCTGGAGGAAATAAAATAATTTTCGTTTGGACATTCTCACATTTTGCCCCGTTGGAAATAAAAAAATTACCGCTTGGACTCTCTTGCATTTTCCCCTTTTAAATAAAATAATTTTCGCTTGGACCTTCTCGCATTTTGCCCATTTTAAATAAAATAATTTTCGCTTGGACCTTCTTGCATTTTGCCCATTTTAAATAAAATAATTTTCGCTTGGACCTTCTCGCATTTTGCCGTATGAAATAAAATAATATTCGCTTGGACATTCTCGCATTTTACCCTTTGGAAATAAAATAATCACCGCTTTGATTCTCTTGCATTTTGCCCTTTCGAAAATAAAAATAATTTGCGCTTGGAACCTTTTGCATTTTGCCCTTTGAAAGCTTGCATTTCATCTCGTAGTTAGCTATCATTTTGCCCCTTAACCGGTGTACATTTTACCCCGTATCCAATAAATAAACTTTGAATTTTGCGTCTATTGAATTTTGCAAGAGGTATAAATTTTGTAGTTCCACCACTGAATAGATTTGACATAGGATGAAAATATCCCTTGTTTGGATATATTTCATTACTCATTACTTTCTTAAAAATTAACATTTTCTATAGTTATTAAATTTTTGAATCCAAGGTTTGTGGAGGCCCTCAATGTGTGGGGGCCCCGGAGCTCCCGCTCCGGCTGCCCCGTCGTGCATCCGGCCCTGCTGGCTATGACGTATTTTTAATTCATAAGGACTTGTAAAAATATCGCGATTTAACCGAACTTGCCTTGGTCCAAAAGCTAATGTAGTAACCAAGATACAGAGGGTCAAAGTTATAATTTTATTTTCGATTTTTATCAAAAATTACGGAAAAACATGGTCGGCGCAATATTATATTAAACTCATCCATTTAATCTAAATCTGACCTTCCACAACAATGCCTTACGTAATATAAATAAACAATAACGATTAAAGTGTGCATTAGAACAGCTGCATCATCAAAGAATTTTGCTGGAGCGCTAAACTTCGACATCGTCCTACATTCGCACCGCGTCCTTGTCCATTTATGAAATTGAAACAGAAACGCAGCCTTCTAGATGGTAGAGGTAGTTTTGTGTCGAGACCCGCGTCATTGTATTGACTGAAAAAAAAACGTTTGTTTTTGTATGGGGGATACAATTTTCTAATGAACAAACATTTTTCGTGTTATGGTGGCACTTTACTTGGCGTAGCGTATTTGTGTTCGAGTATCGCTGTATTTGTCCAAATATTTGATATATTCGCAAATATTCCAAACATGCCATCCACACATATGTATATCAAAATACTCAAATATGCCAAATATGTTTGAATATTTAGAACCAGTGAATACAGTGACGGACGTGTTGACAGTGACAGCAGCTTATTATCTGAATGCTTCTTATTACCAATACATGTTAAATTTACATAAGTATAGTCCTTCTAATTTTAATTGAAAATGATAAATACGCCTGGGGAACAAAAAAAGCGGTGCAACTTTATGATTCCATGGGCGTGCATATATCTTTTATAAATTCGAAAATTGTAAAATAATTTTTTTCATTCAATTCAATATAGGAGATTAAAATTAGCCCGCATACAAAACTCTTAATATTTGTAATATAATTTGCTGTGAATAATGCTCATTTAGCCAGACAATCTCAAAAAATTGTCTGTGTCAATAAACCTAGCTGAAATACACGTCACTGGCGTCTTAAACAACTCAGAATTCCAAATGTCGTAAATCATTTTAACGACGTCGTAAAAATTAGAAGAAGTATTAGCAATGTATTAAGTGCAAAGTAGTCTAATAATCTCGTTGACCGGTGTTACCGCCATTGGTTTTACTCTGTGCGGCCAGCCGCCTGAGCCGCCGTTGCCGGCTCTTCAAAATTTTCTTAAGTTATAATATACATGCAGTTGTTTTAATTTATAATTATTTTTTTCCAGCAATTTTAAACGCTTTATTTTAATGCTAACTAATAAATTTATATCTATGTATTTTTTTTTAAATATTTCCAAACTAGCTTTCTAAGAACGTCACGAACTAACAGTTTACTGAAGTATGAAGTATACTTGTATAGTGAGCTTAGCAATTTTAGAAAATATATCTGACAACCTTGCTTTTTTTCTACCTATTTTCAATTTAAAATGGAAATAGAGTACAAAGTTACTAAAAGACCATGACGAACACGGCGCTGGTGGAACCGAGTGTGGAAGGTTACCGCAAATATTCGCCCTATTTGACTTCTTTGATGTGTGATTGAAATCCGACAAGTGGACGGAAACGCGTATTTGCTGTTAGCGCTATTCGCGTTATTTGTACAAATAAAGCAAATATACCGAATAGCTTCTCTACACATCGCCGTTTTTGGGCAAATACAACAAATATACGAATACGCTACGCCAAGTGAAGTGCCGCCATTAGAAATACATGAAAACACAGAAAAAAATATTTCAGATAGAAATTTCATCAGACTGAATGAACACAATGAACCTCATGATCTCACCTGAAATGCAAAAACATATAAAAAAGATTTGCCAATTGATATTAAAAAAAAAAAACGAAAAAAAAAGGGAATTTTTGTCATGAAACTTTGTATGTCATCATGACGTATGACATTTTTAGTTGAGAGTTTGATCGAATCAATGTGTTCATTTAAAATTGATGTAAAAATCAACATGAAGGATAATTTTTGGAAAAAATGATCACCCATACGGTGCAGACGTTTTGGTAAAAGCCATATACGTAATCTGAAATGATAAGGTATTTTTTGTTTTATCTCCGTAAATTTAAAAAATTTAACGACCAAAGTTGTTTAACCAGAGTAACCAAAACATGTATGTATATCTTTATATTATGTATATCCGCCACTTCAATGAAACAAATAGGTACCTAAATTACACTGTTGTAATCTGTAGAACAGAGATTTAATATAGTTATCAAATATAAGTACTGATTTATTTAACAAAATGAATGTATTATTTTCATGACTCGAGACAGTTGCATCCGTCGTTCTAATAAATGACACAACCCAAAGAAAGTATTGGCAGAAGGCTCGGGACTTCTAGATGTTACGTTCATATTTGTCGATATTCCCATGTTTTGATATAGTAAACGAAATAGATGAATTATTTTGTATTTTGCTTATTTTATTTTATGCCAAAATAAATATGGAGACATCCAAAAAAACTCATCAACTCTGGCTATGAACGAGAGAGATGGAAATAGCGGTCATGTCTAAGCTTTTCGGTTATGTGAAACTTTTGACAAGTGACTGTCACAATTTGTAAAATAAACAATGGCTGTCATATGATGTGACAGTCTTGACAAGTAAATAAGGTTATAAATTCGATTAAGAATAGAAATACGTTTTTTTCTCGGCCAACTTTGATGACGTTTTTTTGGATGTCTCTATATAATGAATTTTCAAGCCAGAATTAAACTCGCTTAGCCACTTTCAGAACAACACAAGAGTACATACTTAATCAATTATTAAATAAACGTCAAATCGCAATATACTATGTAGTTATTTGTTGTTGTTTTTTTTCATGACAATCTATCATGACAAGTCTGAGTTCAAATATGAGGATTTGCTATTAATAGTTTGCTAACTTTTGAACGAAATGTCAGGAAAGTACCATTTTTCAAACCTGGTGAAAATCTTGCAGAAAAATAAGAAATTTACAGAGTATTCATTATTAGGTTCAAATATTAATTTTGTTAATATCAAAAGCAAAACACGAAAAAAAACCATTTATATAAGAAGTTCTTTTCTGCCGTGTATAATAAAGTAAATGTACCTGTAAGTAGGTGTCAAAATATAGAGCCATCCAAAAAAAACGTTATCAAATCTGACTATGAACGAGAGAGACGGAAATAACGATCATCTCGAAGCTTTTCGGTTTTGACAAGTGACAAAACTTTTGACAAGTGACTGTCACAATTTGTAAAATAAATAATGGCTGTCATATAATGTGACAGATTTGACAATTAAATAAGGTTATAAATTTAATATGGAAGTACGTCTTTTTTTACTCGGCCAACTTTAATGTTTTTTTTTTTTGGATGGCTCGATATAAACGGAAACACTGTTATAATGGCCTAAATGTACGCTACCTACCTTTTTACTCTGTAATATTTGCCCGATAGCAGGATTGCCCGCCTATCTTGTAACGTTCCTAAAATCAACAAGACTACACAGTGCACATCACTGGTAATGACAACACAACCAAAACCAACGTTAACGCAATGCCACAGTCAAGGCCACGGATTTCCAGTAGTGGTAATGGCAGCGGGATTTCCCGTATGCATATCTGTGTTCGAGACCAAACTATTATTTTGCTCTTACAAGTTGTCAAACTGTTAACAATACGTTTTCACGCGCGGTGTAATAAGTGCAGGAAAAATTAGGAAAACCGTTTAAGTTTGTGTGGTTCCGTCCACATAGTATCACTAGTTATGCGGCAACTATCCTTTTTCGTTGAAAATGGCGTAAAAATAAAAGACAGTGTAAAACATGATTCGAAGGTATGTGTTAAGGATAAAATTGCCTCTTGACAACATGCGGATAGTAGTAAAGATGGCCAGGATACAGAATGGCCAGGCACGATTGACACGTTTTGTTTTCTATAGTTCCTTTTTGCATTATTCTTTTTATTCGTCCTTAAAGAAAATGATCCTGTGGAATAAGCATTATTTTACACTCATATTATCTCTAATGACTACTGTTTACTTTACTCATAATTTATTTTACTGTGGTGTCAAAAAATCTGCATTGATATTAGTTTTTTCCACGGAAATACATACATATTTCACATAGAAACACCATCAAGAGCTACTCAACCGTCAGGGGACATTCCTATGACGTGATTACATAACTTCATGAGCTATTATATTAAGTAGGTAAAGAAATGTTTAATTTTTGCGGTCTAATCCAGTGGCGGCTGCTCCATAGAGGTTAAAGGGTCCAAACCTCTCGAATTTTCTGTACTCCAGTATCTACAGTTCTGTTTGTTGACTGTTCCATTTAAGACGAATGTTGCTTCATCAGAAAAAAGAATGTTTTTTTTTTATATAAATAAAGGATTATCTTGGCATCTATTTGCCATGATTTCGCAAAAATTCCAATCGGCGATCAAGGTCATCGTCGTTAAGTTCTTGAACCAAATGAATTTTATATGGACGGTATTTTTCGTTTTTTTTTAGAAGACGCAATATGGACGTTTTACTAACATCATTATCGGCGGCAACTTGTCTTGTAGGTTTATGTGGATTATCTTGAATATCTAACAATATATCCAATTTCTGTTCATCGTCTAAAATGCGTTTCCTACCAGATTTAGGAATATCTGTGACATTTCCAAATTCACGAAATTTGTTTTGTATTCTACTAACCGTAGACTGGGAGATGCTGCGCGGTGGTCAGGATACTTAGTATTGAATATTTCGCATACCTGCTTCTGCGTTCTTGTTTATCCTAGGTAACCATATCCTAATAATATCAAAATTTCAATTCTTAGATTATCCGAAAGACTCATTGTTAAGATAATGATCAACATGACGATCAGCGATAAATAACATAATAGAAAAATATGTTTTCACAAATGTAGCAAATAAAGAAATTTAAACGTATATTTTTTTTTTTGATATGTAAAAAGAAATCCTTTTTACTTCTTTCTTTTTATTGGGTATTTTGCGCAGCCTATCAGGGAAACCGATACATTTAAGTTGAATGTTGACATAAAATTAACTAAAAACGTCAGATTTGACAGATATTTGGTACATAGGCACTTGATTGTATACATTTCATAATAATAATAATTTTGAAATTATCAAATTTAATTTTCTTGATGAAAAATGTACGAAATTAAAAAAATCTTATGTTGCTGAATGGAGAATTAAGAACCCTTTCAAATGAGCTATCACACGCACCCTCGTTCCATTTAAAATTTTAAAGGGGTAGTTGTCACTCCAAGGGGGTTGGAGGGAGAGGGTATAAAATTATGCTCAAAAAATGTCATTCTAGAATTAAAAATTGCCGTGTTTCAGGATTTTACTCATAAATTGGAAATTACGTAGATAATGAATTTATCCGTTACTTATGGACCTCACTGTATATAGTTCTTAATAATTACCCAAAGCTGTTTACATGAATCGAGCTGCTTTTGGAATTGGAACTCTCCATTGACCCGACTCTGCTTCTACCCACGAAAAACACGCACCAATACGACCTGGTAGCGATAACAACTTATCGATCGCGGAGTGCCGTGGTCGCGCGCGCATTCCCTCAGCCTTCGCGATTCTCGTTTCGGTGTACCGCGTAGGTACTTGATTCCGTGTCGAATCCGCTGGACACGCCACGCCGCCTACGCTCGACGCCTTCGTTCCTTTTTAACATGTGACTTTTTTGTTTGTGCACTCGTCTAGTTCATCAACGGAAACACGAGGGCTGCTTTCGTGGCCTCCCCGGATGAAGAGATGGTCGACATAAACACCTCGAACGCCGGGGGTGGAGAACGAACCACCAGACTGGGGGGAGGAGGGACGATGGGATGTCACACTGTAAGTATCTCCTTGGCGGTAATAATTTATAGCCCTTCCATCACCACAGCGAAGAGGAAATATGTGTATGGTTATTGGTGCTTAGATTTACAAGCACCAAGAGAGATGTCACAACTTTGGGTATAAACACTTACGAGAGTCACTGTATGTAACTGCAAAAAAGTAAATTCTGACCATATCCGCTAAAATCGGGCACTACTCGACAGACTTCGTCAGTATACAAGTGCCTAAGAACATTCGTATTGCATTTGTACACTTAGTCACAAAAGTCTACATACGAGACTATAAAACTGTGAAAAATAAAAGAGACAAATTCTACTCTGTTGTTTACTATTATTAAATGCAAAGAGCAATAAATGAAAATAGTTAGTACCAAAAGGATAACAAAAATGCATATTGTCTATGAAATATTATAATTTATACTCAAAAGCTTGATTAATACCTTCAACAAAAGTCTACATACGACTATTTAACATCACCTTATTAATAACGTGTAGGCCCTCATTGCTTCAAGCTGCTTAGAGGCGTGCCTGGCATCGACGAAAACTAACTTTTCTGTTAGAGGTTGTTGGAATATTGTCCCATTCATCTAAGAGCATTTTTTTTTAACTGTTTCGATTGGAAGCATGTCGCTTTTCTAATTCTTCTCTTTAACTCGTCCATAAATGTTCGAGTAACGTTTAGGTCTGGACTTTGTGCGGTGAATGGGAGGTGTTTCTTGACATGATAGTAGTAACCATTGTTTCCACTATACCCGAATTATGCTTCGGATCGTTATCCTGTTGGAAAACATAGTCATTTGCCAATCCTAACTTCTCATTACTTGACACAAAACTTGTTTTTTTATATATCTGGATGAGTATTTTGGCATAATTTGGTCAATAAAATGTAGTTTTGTTCCATCCGCCGCCATAGACCCCCAAGCCATAACTGAGCCTGCTCCATGTTTAACAGTTGGCATTCATTTTTTTTAATTTTAGTGCTTCGTTTAGTGCTTAGTTTTTCACCAACTTTTTGTCTGTAGAAACACGTTGTTTCTACGCCAAAGGTTCCAGTACCCACTCCAGGATAAAGATGGCAGACAAAATGTTTGGAGAAAAACTAAGCATTAAACGAAGCACTAAAATTAAAAAAAATGAATGCCAACTGTTAAACATGGAGCCGGCTCAGTTATGGCTTGGGGGTCTATGGCGGCGGATGAATTGGAAAACTACATTTTATTGACCAAATTATGCCAAAATACGTCTATCCGGATATATAAAAAAACAAGTTTTTGTGTCAAGTACTGAGAAGTTAGGGTTGGCAAATGACTATGTTTTCCAACAGGATAACGATCCGAAGCATAATTCAGGTATAGTAAAACAATGGTTACTATATCATGTCAAGAAACAACTCCATTCACCGCCACAAAGTCCAGACCTAAACGTTATCGAACATTTATGGGACGAGTTAAAGAGAAGAATTAGAAAGCGACATGCTTCCAATCGAAACGAGTTAAAAAAATGCTCTTATATGAATGGGACAATATTCCAGCAACCTTAACAGAAAAGTTAGTTTCGTCGATGCCAGCACGCCTCCAAGCAGTTATAGAAGCAAATGGAGGCCTACACGTTATTAATGGGTGCTGTTAAATAGTCGTATGTAGACTTTTGTTGAAGGTATTAATCAAGCTTTCGAGTATAAATTATAATATTTCATAGACAATATGCATTTTTGTTATCCTTTTGGTACTAACTATTTTCATTTATTGTTCTTTGCATTTAATAATAATAAACAGTAGAGTAGAATTTGTCTTTTTTGTTTTTCACAGTTTTATAGTCTCGTATGTAGACTTTTGTGACTAAGTGTACATACTTACGACAGTTACTGTATGTAACTGCAAAAAGTAAATTCTGACCATATCCGCTAAAATCGGGCACTACTCGACAGACTTCGTCGGTATACAAGTGCCTAAGAACATTCGTATTGCATTTGTATGTCAAAATAGGGTGCATTTTCCTTCTTACGCCCAAGTCCCGCCTAATGCGAGTCCACTGAGCAATGTTGCCAGATCAACTGTTAAGTTTTTCTTTTGACGGATTCTAAGAACGCGAGTGACTTCAGTGGTAAAGCCTAGTCTTTATAATGGCGAATTGCGAAAAGCGAAATTTTACGTGTTACCTTATATATCTGCAGAACATAATATTGACCTTCCTCACTAAAATGGGTTTTGCTTTTTTTTATCTGTAATCTATCTAGAAACGATAAGATTATCTCTAACTAAATGAAGTTGCATTCCGGTTTTAGACAAATTCGGGTTATTAAATTTATAGAATTCAAAACATTTTATAAATCAAGGAAAATGTTTTAAAATTAACATCAATGTATTTCTGTATGTCTTTTTGTTTAAATAAAATATAAGAAACGCTTATTGTTGCTAGAAAACTGAAGCTTTTTTTCATACCTCATAGTTTTGCAAAATAACTAGTTTAAAAAAGTCTCTTTTAAGAGAAAACTAATATGTATTTGTTTGGCGCAGGCTTTTTGCCCCACCTTACACAAAAGACATAGAGAGAACATAACGTACCTATTTTTTTCCTATAGAAATTTATACCGGAAACCTTTCTATCGATGTAAATATAGTATGAGACTGAATTAACATAATTTGATATACATAGTACTTATAACTCGCTTCGCAATGTTATGGTGCGTATTTAGGTTTATAACGAGGAATTGATAAGATAAGGTATCAGTTTTTGTAGTCATGAATCATTCATTATTCACGGAGCCAATAAATATTTTGAAAATAATACATTCCACGATGTTCAGTTCATCTGGTCAATTACCATGAAATTAACGTCACGAGAAATAGTGGAATATTATTATATATGATTGCCCGTCTTTTTCCCTAAATTGGTGATAGTTTAATAACGATTAACTGTTAATGACAGCTGTTGATATTTTCTTAATAAAATGGTAACTGTTGGACATTCAGAGGATTTAATTTCATTTCCGGTAGGTATGTAACAGTTGGTATAAGTACAGTATATTGATCTGTATTCACCGCTTTAAAAAATTATGGAAACATCCCAAAATAAACGCCAATCACTTCAGGCTACTCCCTTAAGCTAAAAATTAGTCGAATAATTATAGTATTGCTGAATATATTCAATTTTGTTTCAGATTCTTTGTCGTATTCGGGAACTCAAGGTATATAATAATTTGTATGCATTGTTGAGAGTGTGTCTTGTAAATGTTAACGTAATTCTAGAATCGGCCGATATTCCTGGAATTGGTCAATATGAGGATTTTCACACGATCGACTGGCAACGTGACATCGCCAGGGATCGCATGCGACACAGGTATTTTTCCTTTACTCATGACACCACGATAAATTCACAAGAACGATACCCAAAACAGTTATTCAATTGGAAAACACTTAGGAGTTTTAGACATAAAAAAAACGTCATCAACTCTGGCTATGAACGAGAGAGATGGAAATAGCGTGCGTGTCGAAGCTTTTCGGTTATGTCAAACTCTTGACAAGTGACTATCACAATTTGTAAAATAAACAATGGCTGTCATATGATGTGACAGTCTTGACAAGTAAATAAGGTTATACATTCGATGAAGAATAGAAATACGTCTTTTTTTTTTTCGGCCAACTTTGATGATGTTTTTTTTTTGGATGTCTCGTTAAGTTAAAGGGGAAGGGGGAGTCAATTCTCCATCGATGGCCCTGTACACGTCACCGAGAGAAGAAACATTTCAGGTACATAGTTAAGAAGAAGCAGGATTCCCTGTGGAACCTGATCGAGGGGCTCACGACGCCTGGTCGGGATGGCTGTGCGTATTGCTGGTAGGATTGTTTACCGGCGCCGTGGCCGGCGTGATCGACATCGGTGCGAGTTGGATGACCGATCTGAAGTTCGGGATATGCCCGCAGGCGTTCTGGCTCAACCAAGAGCAGTGCTGCTGGTCTACCAGCTTCGAGGCGGGAAACTGTTCGCAGGTTAGCAATTCACATTTCCGTAGAGTCCCGAGTGCATACGTACGCCACTGACCGTGCCCGAGAACGTGGCGCGCATATGCGCGGTAATACGCCGGTCCCGTTGCGGGAGCGCTGGATAATTAAATGCGGTTTAACATGCGGTATGGCGGGATTTCCTATGCCTAGTAATTACCAGTTCACTCAAAGACCTTTTTCCAAAGTGACACAGTATCCACTTTAAATATGTCACATCAAAATGTAATGCCACTAACATTTTTGCCACAAAGATTGACAAAAAAATAATTGAAAATAAATGTGTATAATTTCCCCCTTTTTTTTTTAGTGGTTAACGTGGGCAGAAGTTCTGGGCCAGGCGAAGTCTGGGGTAGGAAGCTACATTATATCCTACCTATTTTACATAGTGTGGGCCCTTCTCTTTGCAGCCCTATCAGCGTCTTTAGTGCGAATGTTTGCGCCCTACGCGTGTGGATCTGGTATACCAGAGGTAAGATATATTCGTTCGTTTGAATAAAAAAAATTCTATTAAGTAATGCAACTAGTAAGCCAAATACGAATGTCATGGTTAAATAGGTACCGTGAAATGAGATATACACCCTAGGAAATTGCACCTTTACATATTGGCGATACGTGTATAGAAGAGAATAAGTTAAGAGACATCGGTAAGGACAGACAAAGACAGTTAGATGCCACATTGTTTCACGCTCGTACACTTATAAGAAACGTATGAGACCTGCGCGAAAGCGTAATATAAATTTGGAGTTGGGGGTATTACCTACACGCCTATCGCCGAATTTGCATGCAACTCGGTACTTTTTCGCAGCTATGGATGTGTACATCGACTTAGCTGTATGAAACGAAATTCTTACGTAATTCTGACTTTTACAATTATCACATACACTTAAAAGAAATGTACGAACATAATTGTATTTATTTTCAAATTTTTGTATTGCTTAACTAACCGGTCTGCAAGAAAATTAAAAGTTCTATAAAAAATAAAAATATAAATCAACCCGGTTATAAGACGAAAGAAGGAAAAAATGCCCATTGAATAAGTGGTTCAAAAATGTCGCCCCTTTGTGCTTGGCAAAAAACCTAGTCTATCGTAAAACTCACTTATTACGCGTTCTAACTTCTAACACTTCAGGGGAAATATTATTTAGGACTTGTACAATTCTGGCCCAAAAATAATTTAAATTTCATGGTCTTTCATGTTCATGTCCGTAAACAGTTTGTTTTATTTGTTAAATATTTGTTGGCATTTAAGGAACCGTTTATAAAAAATGGCCCAACGATGGAATCGCCTAAAATACCAACCCAAACATTTAACTTCTCGGGATACTGCGTACGCACAGGAATACTCAAGTGCTTATTTTCCGTAGACCAATAAAGATATAATAATTCAATTCACACGTGCGCATTATAATTTATGGGCGGGGCGTCCCGCCTACATATTTTATTGCTACTCTATCACGAAAGACAGAGAATAACGCTCATAAGAGTTTTATAATGACATATCAGTCTGGGAACTATGGATATAATATTTCTCTGTCAGTTCCCTTTACTCAAGAGTTTATTCTTTTCTATCTTTTAATGCCCGGCTTTGAAATCTTGGACATTCCAACCCTGCATATTGAAGTACAAAAAAAAATCCATCCATATATATTTCAAAATGGCGGCGCTAAAGTTATTCTCCGCAGACACGTTGTCGTGGAGACGCAATGGCACGCGTTATGCTACGTGCCATTTTGAAAAAACGTGTTTCGAGAAAAACGCATTTAAAGTTTTTAAAATGAGTTGTCACCATGAAAAAATGGGAAATTCGATTGTTTAAATTTTTTTTACTGTTAATCTGCGATCCCGGACCCTAAAACTGCCTTTCCTCATTCAAATAATTCTCCTGGTCTCCTTTTCTCTATGATTGAATGCTGGAGCGTGCCTCTTTTGCTGCGTTGATCAAAGAATGCTCGACGTATTTGATGCGCGTAGCATCGGCTTCCAAGTAAAACTTGTACAACTGCACACCGATATCCATCTCCAGAATTTTCATAACTTGTAAAATGCTCTTCATCCCTTCACTCTTCTATCATCACCCTTCATTCTCTTCAGGCCTACACTACCGTACTTTCACTTGAATTTTTTCATATTGAGTAAACATAGTTTCTAACGACATCTAGTAGTGTGCTACAGAAGCTAGAAATCAGTAGGTAAGACGTTACGTAGTACCTTTCCAGCATCAGAGGCGTTTGACACGCTTTGGGAAAAGCGCGAAATTCCAAACAAAAAAAAATGTTTTCATGTATAAAACTTTTCGCCTCATATTTTAGAAGATTCAAAGTATGTTTTAAGCCAAAAAAAAATCGATTTTTTGAAAATTCTACAGTGGTGTTACCCCTTAAGTCGTTTTTACCCTAAAAATTTTAATTCTGATTGTTCCAGATTAAAACGATCCTAAGTGGATTCATTATAAGAGGATATCTGGGAAAGTGGACGCTGATAATAAAGTGCGTAGGCCTGATATTGTCGGTATCGGCGGGCCTGAGTCTCGGAAAAGAGGGCCCCATGGTGCACATAGCGTGCGCGATAGGTAAGTCATGGTTCAGCGTTTCAGCCGGATACATTGCGAATATGAATTTGGGCCTTACTGGCGAATCGCCAACACAGACAGCATCAAGGCTAAATGCCTACGTATCACCCGTCTCATTATTCTTCTGGTCAGATATGCTCGTTTGCCGTCATTCGCCATCGGATGTACCGCGCTGATGACGCCTAATAAGAAAAGAGAGAGAACAACCATAGGAGAGACATAAATAATTTAAAATTAATTAGAAATGTAAACAGTAGACAGTTGGACGCTGTTGAAGGTTTAGAAATCATCAAGTGTAACAGTAGTATGAATAAGGACAATAGTCTGATACCCACCAGTCCATTGTTTGTTCTGATAAACAAAGACAGTTACGGTTCAGTGAACTGTGGCAACAAATTTAGTATAAATAGTGCAAGTGTGTAGGCTAGAATTTAGTTTTAATCTTCTCCTGAAGATGCCAACTTGGTTGGCGAAACGCGCGTCGAAAAAAGTGTAGTAGTTCGGTGTTTCGTGGAAAACGCTCAGTTTTTTGTTTCTATGCGAACGTTCCAGTACCCACTCCAAGCCTAATAAGGCCGAAACCCGCCTCTTTGGTTTCCGATGGCGAATGACGACGGACGCGTTAATTTTCGCTAAAAAGCGTAGCTTCTGAGTACCGTCGTCGAGTGTTGCTTTCATATTATTAACGAATGTAGAGGGCAAACGATTTTTCGAAGAGTTCTACCGCACTAACCATTGTAGGTAATATTTTATCATATCTCTTTCCCAAGTACGGGAGGAATGAGGCAAAGAAGAGGGAAATACTGTCGGCGTCCGCTGCCGCGGGAGTGTCTGTCGCCTTTGGGGCCCTGACATGGAGTGCTCTTCAGCTTGGAAGAGGTGAGGATTTCTTACTTCGCCCTGTATGGCACCGCGTCCGAGATGGGGATTCGTTGCATGGGGATCTCGGAAAAGTCTATTTTGTCATAATTGTGACAATAAAGTGGAAAAAAGTAAAAGCTGTTGTCCAAAAATTACTTCTTAAGGAGGTTCGTCTGGAATTGCAAAAATAATTAAAAGTTGATGAAATTGTTGATATATATTCTTCAAGTAATAAAATTATCTTCAGAATTCTTCGGATTTTTTTCACCATCTAGTTTGCAAGAAAAAAATCATCAAAAAAAAAATTTAACATGGGCTCTTATGGACGTAACTATTGAATTTGATAAAAACTACGTTTTGAATAATTAGAAAAATATGAAACTTTGTATACGCATAGCAATAACGCTCTAGGAAGAACATAGATTTACATGGACATGATTGACCAGCCGTGTTGCACGAATTATCAATTTAATGTTGAGTGTTCCACGCTCGGGCTGGCGGTCTTCGACGCGGCAACGCCGCCTCTCCTAGTTGTTCCGTTTTGCGTTTCTTCTCTGCCACAACGCCACATTGCACTCTCCGTAATTGTTTTGCCGAAATACAACAACCTTTCCTACTATCAGATTTCTCATTTGATTTATCAAAAATTTCCGCTGGGCTAATCCATTACCGACAAACTTTTTGAGGTTAGAATTACTTTCTGTCAACAATTTTCGCGAGTCTTCTGAAAGCAAACCTTTCAAACCGTTAAGAGTTGCTGTACTTTCCGACTATAAACTGACTTTAAAAATGCGTTCAATAAATTATTTCATTATCCAAACTTGATACATTATAATAAATCATTAATTTATCGTGCATTACAAACGTACTGCACAGAGAGTTCCATCTTAAATTAAAAAAATATGATATCAACATTTCACTTTTGCAAGTTGAAACCCTGATTTCTTATACATGGAAGAGATAGGAGTTTCCCCATTGCCTCCGCACTCGGTGACCAACCTCCTTAAAAAGGTAATTTTCAAAATAACTGGAAAAAATATATATTTCGATATGTATTAAGACCTTTTGAATAGCCACCAAAAAAAAGAACTTCCCCATTTAGCGAAATGCCATGATTCACATTATCTTGTTGTAGTGGGACATTTCAGCCAACTAAGTGAGGTCAAAAAAAATTTCTGTTTGAAACATCACAATCGATAGTATTTGCTAAAAAACTAACTTCCCTAAAATTTTTGATTTTTTGAGCCACAAGGGGAGGGATGGTGAGGGGTGACAAAATACAAATTTTCGTTTCACCAAAATTTCAATCTTTCTCGGTAAGACAATGAAAAAAATTAAAAAGAAGGTTCGATGGTTTTCGATGTGTTTTTTTGCGTAGAATATGATAAAAATATTTTCAAAATTATTGGAGGTAGTTTTCACCCTTACTTTGAAGATTGAAAGTTTAAAAAATCGAAATTTGGAAAAGTATGACACGTTTTTTTTTAATTCATTTTTAATTTCTTTTTTTTTTACTTTCGATTAATTTTAATTCATAGTGGGCGTCGACGAGGAACTGGCCCAAAGGTGACAAAACGTGGTTTTAGCGTATTTTCTCATCCTGTGAGAATTTATATGTTACTTTAATCTAACATAGAAAATTTCCCATAGAATACGATGGTATTTTTTAAATTTCAAAAATTTGGCCATCTTTAAAAGTTGACTACCATACTGAATCCGCCATTTTCTATTTTGAAAATATGACGTTAGATTCGTGATCAGTGACCAAAAACCTTGGAATATATTATTGGGCCAGTTCCTGGTCGACGCCCATTATGAAATAAAAATTAATCGAAAGTACAAAAAAAAGATTAAAAAAAATCTGAAAAAAAATCATCACATTTCGAAATTTCAATTTTAAACTCAATCCTCAAAATAAAGGTAAAAACTACCCCCAATAGTTTTGAAAATATTTTTTATCGTAGTCTACGCAAAAAAACATCGAAAACCATTGCAACCTTTTTTAATTTTTTTCATCATCTTATTGAGAAAAGATTGGAATTTTAGAGTCTAAACGAAAATTTGTATTTTCTCACCTCACCATCCCTCTCCTTGTGGCTCAAAAAATCTAAAATTTTAGGGAAGTTAGTTTTTTATCAAGTACTATCGATTGTGATATGTTTCAAACAGAAATTTTTTTCGACCTCACTTAGTTGGCGTGGAAATGCCCCATTACAACGTGCCGTAACGTTTTGAAATCAATCAAATTACAGTTGACAAATCATTATTGTAACATATTTTCCTAACAACAGGAACGCCCATGTTATCCTATTGTTTCTCTCTTAAGGTCAGTTATTATTTCCCATTGAAAACACTGTGGAGGTCGTTCTTCTGTGCGCTGATCGCTGCATTCGTTCTGAGATCCATAAATCCGCTTTGGGAACGAGCATTCTGTCCTCTTCACGTCGAATACAATAAACCGTGGATATTCTTCGAGCTGATCCCGTTCATCGGATTAGGAATTATCGGGGTAAGTTCCTGGTGTCACCTGTTTCCAGTAAATGTACTAACGAATAAAGTGTCTAGACGGTCAAGTCATTTGAACTACTTTGACCATAGAAAAAGCAAGGTTTCCTTTCATTGCAGTTTTATGCGTGGATATATATGTATGTGTGTAGGATACGCAATAAAAGTTCCCCTCACTCTCATATTTGATTCGTTTATCTGAGAGAGAAGTTCATTTAATAATCCTAATTTGGGAGCTAAGAATGCTGAAACTAATCTCTTTACAGACTGTCCATTTAACGTAACTATTAACTTCTGGTATAACGGGTTAATCAGTTTTGAAAACTGTTTTATTTCAGGGTGTGATTGCGACGATTTTCATAAAGGCCAACTTGTGGTGGAGCAGATACAGGAAGTTCTCCAAACTGGGCCAATATCCAGTGACGGAAGTTTTGGTGGTTACGGTCATAACGGCGATCGTGGCCTATCCCAATCCTTACACGAGAATGAACACCAGTCAGCTGATCTATTTGCTGTTCAGCCAGTGCGGCATATCCAATTCGACCCCTTGTGGTGAGTACCAATGCCACAGCCGACTGCGATGAGAAGATAAATTAAAAAAAAAAATTCTGTTCTTTTTTTTTTCAAACGTATATGACAAAAGATTCACGTTAATAGTGATTTTTGGTATGATTTTCTAAATCTTTCGGAAAGTTGTGTTGTTCATAAAACTGTGACGCCATTGATATTTTACCAAATGTACATTACGTACAAAAAGTATCTTGAAATTTGGATTTAAATGGGCCGCTTAAAAGGAATCTGTAATTTTTTTTGTTCAGGTTGGTAGCCCCTTCCTTAATTACCAAGCCTGTTTAGAACGCTTATCCGTCGTCGGTGTGTTTACAACAGCTGTTAGTAATAGACGACCTCGAGTGTGCTCGGCGAATTGTACACTGAGAAAAATAGTGGAACAATCCGTTTTGGTTAAAATTTCAAAATCAAAACATTAGTGTTTGAAAATCGCCACATGAGTGTTAGAGAGTTGGCTCATGAGTGTGACGTATCGACAATGTCAGCTCATGGTATTTTGAGCGATATTTTGGGCATGAAACGCGTCGCTGCGAGACTGGTTCCGAAAGGGCTGAATGTTCTTCAAAAGGAACATCGGAAGCAGGTTGCTCTTGACATGGTTTCCAGAGCCGATAGTGAACCAAACTTCATGAAACGCATCATAACTGGAGATGAAACATGGGTCTACGAGTACGACATGCAAACAAGTCGTCAATCATCGGAATGGCGCTAAGATGAAGAGCCGAAACCGAAAAAACCGCGCCAAAGTCGGTCAAAAGTGAAAGTGATACTGTCGTTTTTTTTATTATCGAGCCGTGGTACATTCCGAATTTTTTTCCGGAAGGACAGACGGTTAATAAGGAGTATCGTCTCGGCATTTTGAGGCGTTTGCGCGAAAGTATCCATCGGGAGCGGCCGGAATTGTGGAAGGAATTTTATTTTTTTTTTCGGGATAAACAACCTCAAAAAGCAAAAGACCAGTAAATTTCGTTGCAATTTAAGAATGATTGTATAACCCATGGAGAGCGTCTTACATAAGATTATCCGGCTCTCCAAAGGTTAATAAATAGCAATTTTCTGTGCTCTTTTTACAAGCTTTTATTTAACTTGCAATGTATGTTTGTTTGTTTGTTTGTATGTATGTTCGGTCAAATCTTGAAACTGAATTTTAAAGTAGTTATTCTCAACCGATTGAGATGAAATTTTGCATTCACGCTTAGTTTGGATGACAATGCATGGTTAGCTAAGTTATGTCATTCTAAATTCAAAATGGCGGACGGTCTAAGATGGCGGAATAGTAATTTTTGCGCACTCCCATGATATGGGTATCAAATGAAAGGGTTTGCTGAAAAGAAATAAGAAAACAAAAATGAATTTACTCTAATAGTAAATTACCAATTACCAATTAATAATACCAATTTTAAAGAGACAACTTGGTTAGGTTAGGGATAGTATGAACAGGTTGAGAAACATTTAGATACAAAAACATGTCGAAAAACTAAAAAATAAAAAATAAATTGATAATAAAAAAAATAAAAACAAGCTTATTTAAATGCTCTAAAAAAGAAGAAAATAAACTTTAAATTGAATAAAACCCATCAATTTATTACATTACACAATTTATATGATATAAAGCTGTCACGAGATTTACTTGTGTAGATAAATAAGAATGTAATAATTATGTAACTGTATATAATAAAATCTAAAAAAAAAGTATGTATTTTATAAATTAGGTAAATACATCTACACAAGTAAATCTCATGACAAGCTTTTAGTCATATAAATTGTGGGTCAAATAAATTGATGGGTTTGATTTAATTTAAAGTTTATTTTCCTTTTTAGAGCATTTGAATAAAAGCTTGTTTTTAATTTTTTTTTGTTGTTAATTTATTACAATTTCCGGTACTTTTCGTATGTAACGTAATGTGTGTGCGTGTGTGTTCGCAGCG
>JAPWTK010001449.1:0-41265 GCA_029963805.1 Aromia moschata
GGTTTGGGCACAGATACATATGTTTTCAAACAATTAATTTCAAATATTATTAATATTTTATTTTTTAGATATGGATAAAGAGGTGATATGAGAGTAAAATATTTATATATTTGGATTGTTCACAGATACATACATATGTTTTCACACATATTTGATATTTTACTCCAGTTGCCCCCTCAGTACCCCAAGTGAGTAGTTCAGTCGGATAAGAAGTTGGGGAATAAATGGGGGTAATTCCTTGTTTATAGGTAATTCACAAATGATGCAACGTCATATGAGGTACACAGGTCGTAACGATCATATCGGAGGAGTATATAGGTCATAAAGGACATAAAGGTCATAGATGTCGTATAAGTCTTAAAGGTCATATTTAACGCGATTAGACTTTTATTCGTAAAAAAATACAAATAATCACAAACATCCTCGAGTTTTTCTTTAGTACAAGATAAGAATATTTCTTTAAGGATAATCGTATCTCGTATAATGTTTTATTCGAGAAGAATCCTACTTACAGCTGACCGAAAACAAAATTGATGTTCCTTTAATATTCTTTTATATAAGAAGGATTTATTTTGAGACTAATCCCTTCACGGTCTTAATGCCCTCTTCACGAATACTGGACAAGTTCTATTGGGGAAGATTTCTTAGATGTCACGTTTACATTGGATTTATGAGAACGGGCGGATAGAATAAAAATAACAGAATTAATTATTTTAAGAATATACAATAAAATATACTTGTCATCTATTAAATACAGCGTAAACGAGTTAGTAAAAAAATTTAGTAAAAGTTTTACTAACTCCCATCCTTCTGACAAAGTAATATGTGCAGTGTATCACAAAGTAGGGAGATGTAGTCACAGAGTGGCCCCACTTTAAAATATCTCAGGGCAATATGAATACTGAATAAAATCTAGTAGTAAAACTAGTGTGAGATATAATTGATTGTTAAACTGTAACACTTTATTTTTTATTTTCGACAGTTATGCCATGTGGTTCATAATTAATGCCATCAATAATTAATAATAACATCAGATTCCTGAGGTAAAAATAATGGCACTTAGCTAAACTTACTTTAGTGTAATTAATTGTTGATGAAAACCAACATACAGGATGCCAAAGTTTTAATTTATTTTTAATTTTTTCTTTATACTTTCTAAATATGTAAATTGAGATAATGGCACACAATTAGAAATCCTATATTTTTTGTAGATGACAAAAATGTAAATTCGGTAATATTTTTATATCACTTTTCAGCAGGAAGGCTCATCACGCTTCTTTAAAATGGCATAAATTTTTTTGCAGCTTTCGTTATTGAACGGATTACGATACGTTGTCCTAAATATTTAGTCTGTAGATGATAATAAAACTGATGATTATGTGTTTTTCCTTTTTTAGGTGTTTGTGAACATAATAACAGTACGTCATACAGATATTCTCGAATAGTGTAAAATATATGAACCCAGGTTAGAGGTTAATGGAATTTCTTATTATGTTAGCTCTAGATTTCAGAAGCTTGTCCGGAATAAGGCATAATTCCTAATATATTAGGATTAGGTAGTGACAATCATGCGAATTGGATATATTTTGATATACTACACAAGTTCAAAATAAGCCCTAATTTTAAAATGTTCAAAACACGTATACAGCATGTCGCAACATACACGCAGACATCCACAAACAAATAATTGTTGACCATATTGTACCTCTCGAAGCGTTCGAAACAGTTGCAGCGGCAACAGAAATGGGCTCTGGACACAACTCCAGCATTTGTCTATAGCGCAGTGGCGGTGTGTGATATTTCAGTTAGCCATATCTTGAAAACGACGCATGGGACCCACTTGACTTTTTAGGTGATGACTATATACCTCTTACAGAAAGGATTTATAGTGAAAAAATCGTCAGCAAAGTTTGCGAAAAAATTTTCAAAACACTGGAGCACTCCTGGGTTCTCAGTAATGCTCTGTGGAATATTTACAGTATATTTTTTTTTCATAATCTAGAAACAAATATAAGGAGACGTTTTCGATTTGTTACAAAATATTTTTGTTTCAAAAAGTTATGGCCATTTTAATTTTGGGAAACAAAATGTTCCTATAAAATTAAAATCACTTTTTGAAAAAAAAAATATTTTGCAACAAATCGAAAAACATCTCCTTATATTTGTTTCTAGATTATGAAAAAAAAAAAAATACTGAAAATATCCTATAGAGCGTTACTGAGAACCCAGGGAGTGCTCCAGTGTTTTTGAAAATTTTTTCGCAAACTTTGCTGACGATTTTTTCACTATAAATCCTTTCTGTAAGAGGTGTACAGTCATCACCTAAAAAGTGAAGTGTGTCCCATGCGTCGTTTTCAAGATATGGCTAACTGAAATATCACGCACCGCCACTCTATAGCGCATTCCGCAGCTAGAGGCAAAGCTATTTTTAGTGCGATGTAGTAATCATATAGTATATAGAGTAAGGATAAATGTACACATAATCGGCATTATGAAGAAATAGTGTTTAAAATTACCAAGTTAATATCACTCCTGATCCCATTTTTTAGTTTCCAGACAAACTAAAATAAGTACGTAATCGTACTTTCTCATGTCATCAAAAACATGCAAAACTTTATACTTTTTAGGCTAGAATATCGTAGTTACATTTTTTCTGGAGTGTTTTTTGTTTGGTTTCATCAATATAGAGATCATATTTAAAATTATGTTTTACCCTAAACGAAGTTTTAACATATATCGTGGGCTTACTGCAAAAACCAGTTAAGTCCATATTTGACCAAACTAGAGATTACTGAACTATAAGCCAAAAATTAGTGGAATAATAAGTATAATTAGTTATAATTAGAATATAAGTAAAATGCAATTTGTACTGTCCTTTAAACAAGCTTTTTTAGTTTCTCCTAAACTAAATAATTTGATGAAAATAGCAGATTTTTCCTTTAAAAAATGTTAATGATAAAAAAATGTTAATCTCGACAGTTACTTTTTAGGACTTTTGGAAAAATGGATTTTTGCAGTAACCCCACGATATGGTCTTGGATATAACAGCTGTAACTTCTTACGATCTGCTATAAATTGATCCTGACATTTGGGATTCCTATACGTCCTACTTTCGTAGTCGTAGATATACGTATACTATCACAAATTCCGAACCATAAAATCCGGTAAAAAAATGTCTGCAGAAAATTGAATTCAGTAAAAGCAGATAGACTTCTCATAAATATGCCTATGAAATGAAGGAACTGATTCAAACACAATATTTTTAAAAAATATTAGATGAACGGTACTTACGGCAAATAAGGTCCACCTAGGAAGAAAATTCAAATAAAAGGGCGTAATTAATTATGAAAGGGATTGAAATCATGTTTGGCATTCAGTTCGTTTATTTGTTTTTTTTTTTTACGTACAAGACTGGATCGATTTGAAAATAAATCATTGGCCAAATTAAGTTTTTTTAAGAAATCCTTTTTTTGGGTTTTATTAATACATGGTAATTTAATATTAATTAACATTTTAAGAAACAATGTTTGGAGGATGTCAATAGTAGTATCCTAAAGAACCGGCTGTTTAGATGGTGGCGACAAGGAAACATATGTCTTCTTAGACTACTGAGAAAAAAGTTAATTTATGGAACTCTAACGACATAACCAGATTGTTCCTCTAGAACAGTTATCTGAGATAGGAAAAATGTACGGCAATATCCTGTATATATGGTATGAAATATGTACGGTAATGTCCTAATCATCGAAGAAAGGCAAAAACTCAGGGCGGGGTATTTGACGTAATTGAGTTATCTGTATGTATTTCTTGAATCCATATAGTAAAATAGGGAGCAAAATAATTTCGTTTTTTCCCATTTTTATTTTCCCCAAAGACCGCCGGTCGCCGCGCATCGAAAACAATTTGTCCAACATGTGGATTGCGTACTTCTGAAATAATGGCACAGTCGTTACCATTTGTGAAGAGACTTAAAAAATATGATTGAAAATTACAAGGATTTTACAATAGACGGATCACACATTTTATGTATTCCTTGCAATCGTCGATATATATTTCGTGATCGCCGAGAGTGTAAAAGACATTTAGATTCGAATATTTATAAAAAAATATACCTGGTACGGTTAGAAATGAGGAATTTTGATTTGATTTGTGCATAATGTTTTGCGCATATAGCCTTGCGTTTAACATGGTCGATAATATTTACTTTATACGTTTTTTTTTTCCAAATATGTGTTCGAGTTTCCATTACCTAGTAGCCATACATTGCGTAAAACGTATTTACAGAAGACATATCAACGTGTCATGGAAAATATCAAAGAAGATATACGTATATATTTATGTGGCTGACAGTGGACGAAACAATAGATTTTGCGGTAATAAGGCCGTTTATGCCCCCAATATTGATAGCTAATAATAAACGGATTTGCAAGCAGCGGTTAAGAGTATAGAAATAGTAGTAACACATGTATTGTCCTCTGTAGATGTAAAAATTAATAATGTACTGATATTAGTGACAACAAGAAACTGTTGGTAATATAAACAACTGTGCAAAATTCGTGAAAATAATGTGCTTAGCTTCAGTAGATGTTGAACGATCATTTTCCCTCTACAACATATGGTTGTAGAGGGAAAATGATCGTTCCCTGTATACATATGTATCGGGCCTGTATATCTCTTATGTATATACAGGCCAAATCGCTCACGTTTAACGAGAGTAAATGCAGAAAGACTACTGGTAGTGGCAACGTACGCTCAAGCAATGAGGATAGTCAGCGTTTCTGAATGATACAAGCGATAGGTATGTACATAATTATCACATTTTTACTCCTGTCTTTTTTATCTCTCATATGTCATCTTCCGTCAATAACATGATAGATTACAAAACCGGCCCTGTGTTACAACACAAGTTCGGAACCCTAATTATGACATAACTGATCGAACATCAGTTTGTTGTAAAGATACAAATAAAAAAATATATTAGCATTATTATATTAATGTGAAACATCACACTCGTAAGTCATATGTAGGGTTCGGAAATGTGTCCGGCAACGCAGGGCTCGGCACTATACAACCTATGATAATGAAAGCATAAACCTTATTTTGTAAGCGCCTTTTACATTATATACGCATGTATTCTCGTCTACATTATATACGCATGTAATTTATTCATATTGTATGCGCATCGTTCTCGTGCTACGTACAGCATTGGCACCTTCCCTAACACTCTCTAGAGCCCGCGTAATGCCGCATATGTGCAGTAGTACGGTATCTCCATATTGAACAGGTACTATCCCAATTTTGAACATAAATTCTTCAATAGTGCTGTAATATTAAGATGTGTCTTTCAAGAAAACATTTATTACGTGTGTTTTGTTACCTATGTTAAAAACAAAACTTAAAAAAATAACCACCCCTATAAACACCCTTCCTCCGCCCTCTTTTCCAGGCACCGTGAATACGCTCCTTTGTAACAAGAAAAACATTATTTTAAGAGTAGAAATTCCATTGATTCTAAGTGCCAAATTTCCACATTTTGCTTGTGTACATAAAATATACTATGTATCCATTTGCTAGTGACTATATCCTAGAAATATGTATACAGGTGAATATTGCTACAAGAGTTAACCTGTAAAATAACTAGATTGTTGTGCACAGGTTTATTCTTTTACCTAGTTCTTTAAGATGGTTTGAAATGAAGTGCGGAGCACAACGAAAAAAGCAAAAAAATGGTGAGGGGTCTTACAAATACCAGCAGAAAGTTAAACGCCTAAGATGTGAGACGTATCGTACTGCAAAAAGCAAGCAAATTCCCGGTGTTGCTTTATCTTACGAAACAAGTTTTTTTTGCACATTCTCGTAATATTTGGTTAAATTTTGTCTTTTAGGTCACTTGTAGCCGTAAAATAGAATGTAAAAAAGTTACTTTTGACTGAAAATGCAAACTACGATAGGATTTCTATAATATTAAAGATATTCACCTTCAAGAAACATATTTACTACGATTTATTCAAGTAATTCCTGTTAAGCGTCGAAAACATGGTCACTGAAACTGAAAAAAAGAGTCACATGCAGTGTACTATACAGTATGGCATTGTTATGCGAGATGGACGACTTTTGGGTGTGTAAAGTTACTTTCCAAAATATTTTTGCTGTAGGACATAAAAGATTATAAACGCTTAAAAATGCATTAAAAGGAGGGTGTACTGTATTCACAGACAAGCGAGATACCCATTAGTAAAAAAATAAATAAATAGTAAATTTACCCAAACTGATTATGAACATATTATGTCACAAAATTCATTTCCCCGAGATAGAGGCCCAATGAACATTCAAAATCAGAAAAAGAGTATTTCAGCACTGATCTCAATATAAATCGTACGTTTAACGCTTTTAAGGAAAAAATCCTGAAACTACAATCAACTGCAAATCCTATGCTAAAGTTTTCAAACGAGAATTTCCTAACGCTTCTTTTCATCGACGTACATGTAGCACATGTACGTCGTAGTAGTACATGTAGCACTTATGATACTGTCGTATGAGACAAAACATAATTCAGGAAATAATGACAATCGTTTTCATTACTTTAAAATGTGAACAACAGGTTCACCACAGAAAATATAAAAAGACTATCCAGCTTATGGCTGCTGATGCTTATAATATTTTAGTTTCTGATTTTTCTATGATTTTGATAGACATGGTTTTGTTTATATCTACATTAACATCTATATATAGATAGTTTATATCTACCATAGCAATATGTATTATAGTTGACAACTTAGTTGTTTCAACTTAGGCATTCATAGGGGTGAAGCAAATAAAACTTTGTTAAATAAGCCTTGTGAAATATTAATTAAGCCATGTTATGTGGGATGAGACATTGCCTCACGAGGAAGCAACAAAAATTGAACCCTTTCGTTGTAATTTTTCCCACAATAATTTTTTCCCCCCCCCCCCCCTCCCCCCCCCCCCTCCCTTTGGTGTCCTCCCCCCCCCCGCTCCCCTAATAGTCTCTACAAAAAAATTATAATAAAAAATAAATTAATAGATAGAAAAATCTAAAATTTTCTGGTAGAAGGTTTAATTATAGTAAGTAAGGGTGGTTAATGGATAGTATATTATAGTAAGGTAGTGGAAGCAGGAAAATAGTTTTCCTTTCCTGTTTATCTAGCTGGTTTCTCAACGGGAGGAAGTTTGTGGTGGTAAGTTTATTTTATTTTATATTTCAGTTTTTCAATTAGTAATTTTTATTAGTTGACCTCAATGCAAACACAACAATATTGATGTTTCAACAAAAGAGAAACTTATAATTTGGTCAGATAACTGTCAAAGCTGGTCAAAATAAAATAACATGTAATGGTATTTCTAATGATGTTCTTGGTTGAATTTTGATTGTTCCTGGCCAGTGTTCAAGATTCCTTAGCTGCGACCGAAATTTTTTGATTATAGAAAAACGGCGAAAAGTTTCAAAATGTTGTGTTTCAGAAGATCAGCATAACCTCATACTATCCATAAAGCTCTCGAATCCTTTTCAAGTGATTGAAATTAAACAATAAAATTTTCTCAATCCACTTTAGGAAAGCCGCAGGTGCAGTCATAAACACAACAAACTACAGTATTGCAAAAACAACATGCATTAAACTATCAAAAGATAATTCTGGATGTATTGCAATAAAAGAAAGTTATAACGATGTGGAATCCTGGAAACTAAGACATGTTCCAAAACGAGAAAAAACCTGTATCTTATATAAAGAGTACCGAATTATATTTAATTACACCATCATATAATCTGAAGAAAAAGAGCAATTTTGAGCAATTATACCGTTTCTGCCTGAATCCATTAAACACTATTCGATACAACTTTATACCGAATGAATTAATTTATTATTGCTCTAAGAAGCTTCTAAATACCATCCTATATTAAAATTAGAGACCCCAAGTACCCGCTGTATTTAAAACTACGAAGATTATAAATACCTCGGTACTTAGAACGTTCTTAATTTGGCAGTATTTTTTCTTTAGTTATAATTTTGAAATAAACGAGCTATTTTCAACCGTCATATTTTTATGTTACTTACCAATATATACAAATGTCTTATTATAATATGCTATTATTTTTGTAAGCAATTTTTTAGTGCTCATGTAAAATTGTGTTTTTGGCACTTAGAAATTTGGGAACTTCCACTCTTCATTTGTATTAATACTCTCAAGAATAACAACAGTATTACCATAAATAATTAAGACATTTAGACATTGTTAAATATCACAGTTAGCGGCACGTCAGCGCCGGGCGATGTAATGTAATCGAGTAAGCTATGCTAGACAAACCCCAGAGGCATTATTTTACGACTGATTTAGTCCAGGCAATAAGTAGATTTGACCTTGCAAAACGTCAAGAAAAGTTGATCTTCAGTATATATCTTAAGTTTGATGTAGTAAATATCCTGAGTTTCCGACCTTGAGGTGTTGTCACTCGTGCCGCCATAGTGAAAAAATGAAGCACAAAGTGACTTTTCATAAATATCTAGTTATTTTGTATGAGGTACGTAACAAATAGCTATTATTAAAAATGTAGGCCATACAATTCTACACATATTTGGTAAGAAACTTTTTAAATTCAGGTAAACAGTTTGCTTGAAGCAATGGGGTAAATTGGGTTTTTTTTACAATTTTTCAAAATAACACATTTTTATTTTGTAATTTCAGTTAATTATTATAGTTCAGTTAATTATTTGTTCTTAACCACCCTTAGGTAGAGTGAAAGGCACATTTTTAAAATGTAGCTTTCCAAGTAGGCCTAATATACAATGCGCACTGTCTGAAGTTCACATTCTTACTGTTTAATCTGTTGGATAAGCTGGTTTTTCGGACCGATATTTTGTTCTGGATTTTCCTCTTCCTTCTCACATTTAATAATATATTTTATAAGAATTAGAATTGTTGAGAGGGAATTGAGATTTCACCCCCCCCCCAGGTGAAAATTATTTAAGCGAAAGAAGGGTCTCCTCTAATTCTTGGAGGGGGTAACTATCCTCTCTGCCCGCTATATCTATACTTTCACGTATGACAATCATCATCAGAATCTAATGTTTCTGGAACGTTTAGACATAAGCTTCCATTATAAAAAGCATATAATTTAATCCCAGTGTGTCTATCAATATTTTGCGAGATCCGTGACAAAAAGTAGGATACTTAATTTAACGGCTTTATCCTTACAAGCGATATCGCACAAGTTCAACCATGATACGACAGATCGACAAATGCACAAGAGTGAGTATGGAAAAAGAATAAAATTGGAAACACTCGAATTATAATAGTAAAAGGTCTCCGCTCTTGAAGTACTATTAAAATGCATATTGTGCAAATGTACGAAAGTACGTGGTTGACCATGCGGATGTAGAAAAACTGGCATTAAATGGCTCTATTATAATATGTGCTTTTTATAGTGGAAGCTCATTTCTAAACTCCTGCAACTTTATTAGACTCTCATGATGACGATAAGGAAATTACTGCAATTAATGAATTCCTCACTCCATAAATTAATGAGCAATAATATCACATAAAATGAGATCAAGAAGAAGATCGATCCCGAACAATTATTAGTCCCAAAAAAGAGATTAAAAACAATAAACATTGAAGTGAATTAGGATTTACTGGAGTTAGAATTAGGTTTACTGGAGACAACATTAAAAGAAAGTCACCCTTCACAATACCTTCATGGTGGTGTGGAAAGAAGTAACAAACAAATAACTGTAATAATTAACTGAAATTTCAATAGACACATTATTTTGAAAAATTGCAAAACTAACAGGAGCGGTTGGTGACATTTCAGTTAGCCATATCTTGAAAACGACGCATGGGACCCACTTCACTGTTTAGATGATGACTATACACCTCGTACAGAAAGGATTTATAGTGAATGAAACGTCAGCAAAGTTTGCGAAAAAATTTTCAAAAAAACTGCAGAATACCTCAGTAACCTGGGTCCTAATCTCAGTAACGCTCTGTGGAATATTTGCAGTATATATAATTTTTTCATAATCTAGAAACAAATATAAGGAGAGGTTTTTTGATTTGTTACAAAATATTTTTTTCAGTTATGGCCATTGTAATTTTAATTTTATAGGAACATTTTGTTTCCCCAAATTAAAATGGCCATAACTTTTTGAAAATATATATCTCTGTGCCCCGCAAAACTATTTGCCGGAGTGTAAAAAAATTCCTACAAAACGGTTTAGAATTTTATACATTTACTAGTTTTTCTACTGCGGCTGCTTTTCACGTAACGTACTGAAAACTAGATATTCGAGAAAAAGTGAATTATACCAAAAATTAATAAAGAATTAAAGACAAATTATACCAAAGATCAACTTTCCTTCACCTTTTGCTAGGTAAGGCCCCTTTTCATGTCTCTATTTATTGGGCTAATTGAATGTTAGTTTACTTTATAATTATATAAAAGAATGTTAATTGTCCTAGGTTGTCGGAAAAATATTTTATCAATTATGGTACAATATTAAACCAATTCCTTTATAAAATTAACTAATGTATGGAAAAAGAATGAGAGTAATTACAATAAAAATATTATTATAAAGTATATTATAATTATAAGAATCACCTAAAAGAAGAATATTCTCCGTATAGTGATATGAAAAATTCCTGCAAACATTTAATGTTCACTACCATGGTGACTTGAATGGTAATAGTTTTACGAGGGCAAGTCAAATATAAACTGGAGTTTCCTCTTCAAGGCCAGACGGCCGGAAGGGGGCGCCGCTCTTCCGCGAATTCCGTCTGGATAGCTAGATACCTCCTGACATGCGACACTCTTCTTTTTTGCATTCAGTTGATCGTAGAACAATGAGTGAACAGGTAAATACTTCTTCTGTTGCGCAATGCATTATTATAAAATTTCTATTGAAGGTGTGCGACCTTCTGCAATTTTTACGCATCTAGATTCAATTCGGAGATGAAACTCTTTCTAATACGCAAGTGTATGAGTGGTAGAAACGTTTTTCAGTGGGACGAAAAAGGGTGGAAAATGAACCACCTGAGCGTCATCCTCGAATCTCCATCATGGAAGAGAACATCTGTGCAGTACGTGAGCTTTTGGAGGGTGACCGTCGCCTTACACTTCATGTCATGCGAGTGTTCATTCAATAATCCATGACAAACTTGATTTCAGGAAAGTTTCAACTCGATGGGTTCCTCGACTTCTCACCCCCCAATCAAAAAAGTGTGCGTTTTGAGGTTTGTGCAGATGCGTTTGGCTTGTTATGAAGATTAGGGGGAAGGGTTATTTAGTCGCATAGTCACTTGTGATGAAATATAGGTTCACCACTATATACTAGAATCCAAAAATCGACTTTTGGATAGGACAAAAGCTGCCTATCGCACAAAAAGCGTCGTTCTCCAATGTCGTTCTCCCAATGTCGTTTTTCTCCATGACAACGCCAGGCCACACACTGCAGCCATAACTCAGGCCAAGCTGGAGGAAATGCACTGGGAGCAGCTTGAACATCCTCCTTATAGTCCAGACTTATCGCTGTGCGACTACCATTTGTTTGAACAGCTAAAAAAAGCTCTGGGATGCGACAGATTTGAAAATGATGAAGAAGTTGATAGTCTAAGATCCCGACCTAAGTCGACCTCCCCTCATCCTTTTTCCTAATTAAATATATATTTTATACAATAAAATGTATAAATCAATACAATGTGCTAGAGTTGCCGCGCCATATCCGCGTAAGGCTATTTTTAATTGAAAATTATTTAATGCAATTTTTTGCGGTCATTACGGTAATTATTTTTCTAAAAAAAAAAATAGTACCATTCGAAAACCAGAGATGTACATAAAACGGCAAAGTAAGGTTGCCTACCATTTTTCCCGCCGTATAGGGGTTGTCAGGTGTAAACAGGTGAACTGATATTAGTAAATTACCCTCATCGTTTTTCCTAATGAATTATATATGAAAATGTAGTTATGTTAGGGAAAAGAAAGGGAGAGATTAAAGTATGAATAACGTAGATAAGGTCGAGAGAGCACTGCAGTGATTGTAAATAAATTTTATTGACCTTGTTCATAAACAAAAATACTTCTGTGTCTACTAATTCTTAATCACTATATACTTATACACCTAGCAGAAGTTCTGCATCTGCGAAACAGAAAAAATTATTAAAATATTATTTTATTTTATTAATATTGTTGTTGTTGTTTTATATTTTTTTTTGCGCACTTTCGCAAAGGCAACCATATACCATCACATCCGCAATAAAATTAACTACATTTTCATATATAATTCATTAAGAAAAAACGATGAGGGAATTTACTAATATCAGTTCATCTGTTTACACCTGGCAACCCCGTATACGGCGGGAAAAATGGTAGGCAACCTTACTTTGACGTTTTATGTACGTCTTTTGGTTTTCGAATGGTACTATTTTTTTTAAGAAAAAAGAATGACCGTAATGACCGCAAAAAATTGCATTAAACAATTTTCAATTAAAAATAGCCTTACGCGGATATGGCGCGGCAACCCTAGCACATTGTATTGATTTATACATTTTATTGTATAAAATATATATTTAATTAGAAAAAGGATGAGGGGAGCAGGGGGAAAAAGCATTATTTTTTTAATTGTTTATCTTGCTCGTAAGTACCGAAATTTCGAAAGATAATTCATGCTAAACGAAATTAAACGTGATAATAAAAAGGTAAGTTTATGATGTTTTTCATATCTAAAGTAATATTATTCCTCTATTTTTAATTATATAATTTAGCTTTGTCTAATTTATAAGCTAAATTTACCAAATACATAGTTGAATTGTAGAAATATGTGAACAAGTAACGTGACCCCACACATTGAAAGTTAGTTGGTAAAAAAGAAATGAAGATAATAACGACTCATGGAGGATAATCTTGATCCGAAAATAAAAATCATATTGCAATAGTGTGAAACTTAAAAAAAGCATAAGAAATCCGCCACTCTACACAAATAGAAATGCAAGTATAGATAAGAGCTTGAGAATAAATCAGACACAATGTTTATTTAAGGGGACGAAACAGGACAAATCCATTTCACTGATTGAGAAGGAGGACTGCCATTGTCCTTAGGAATATCTATTATCTTTCCACACACGGAATTAGTTTGAGCTCAAAATTGGTTTAATGGGAAGGAAGTAATTTGTAGTTTAGTGTGCCTCTTAAGACTGAAACGTATCCATATATTTGAATTAGTAAAAAGTAAAAATCTTGTACATTTTTTCGTCAGAAACAGTAGAAGAGTTGTACATTTTTTGGAGCTCTGTACACATATTATGTGCGTATATTTTACCTTCCTTCAACCTCATAAACATTCACTTTATTAAAATAGTATACAGCTTCTTGGACGCTAAAAGTGGGTATCCCAAAAATTTTTGGGATACTGTTTTCACCAGACATGAATAAAATTGATAAATATAATAATTACAGGGAGAATTATAGGAATTTAATTTAAATTCTGCATTTAAAAAAAATTGAGAAATTTTATTGAAAATTACTGTTTTACTCGATTTTTACTCCATCGTTTTACTCGAGCAAAGGCTGAAGAAAAATAAGGTTTTGGGGAAAACATGCTTAAAGTTACTCGCTGTAGACGTCTAAGCGTGGTCGCTTCCCTTCCACACTGAAATTTTATTTGTTAATGTTTGTTATCTCAAAGTCAACCCATACTACATCTATGGCTGTTAGTAAAGCAGTGAGTTCTTGAGTCACTTCTTTTCGACAATAGTGCAAGCTCTGAGGTTTGGGTCGATCTCTTCCATATATGAGTTTCACTTTCGGTCCTTTTTCCTTATAATTCTTGGAGTTCTTTGATGAAACACATTTTGGTTTTTCGATTTTGTGGTGTACCTTAAGCTAAAGATATTTTAGTCTCTACTATGTTGTACATGTGTATCAAAATTAGAAAGTATATCTTATGCCGTTTACGAATGATTTATAGACAAAGAAAAAGTGGTTAACCCCCATTTAACTCCCCTAACCCCGTAACCAACTGTTGTTGTTTTGGTCTTTTACTTAATCCCCAAGTGTTAATGTTGACTATTAATAGGTATTGAATAAAATCTTAACAGTCAACATCGGTAAAACTTAATATTCATTCAGCAATCAACGTCTACACATTATCGTTCTAATGTATTTATGTACGTAGGGCGTGCTACATGGAAAATAACGATGCTTTCGATTTATCAAGATAGAAGCACACCTGAGCTATAATGAAAAGCGCAACATTATTAGCCTGTCGTGGAACAATGTAACTCGTTTGCTACCAACAAATGGCCCAAGTGAGGCCATTTAGGCCATTAAAACACCAAACCAATACCAATTGCCTCTCTGCACGAAATAATCGGAATTCGAGGAGAATTCATTATACATGTAAGGGTTATGCATGGATCGCTATAATCGCCTTTTCATCCCTATAATTTATATTCTAAATGGTTTAATTGTCTTTGTTTCTCGACCTTGCATATATTTCTCAATATCATTAAAATGTATGCGGTTGAAATAGCAACTCGTCGTGATAGAAAAGAGTTTATAGCAATAGTTTAAGTGTTATTATATAGTTAGTATACATATAATAACACTTAAAACGCAGCATGGTCTTTTTATATTCTTAAGAATTACTTTTATTTTCTTTAATTATTTGTATAAATACACACCATCGTGTGGGTTTATAAAAAAGGTTAACAGAGTTGTTTTCTAGGAGGTATGGTCCTCTAATTTGATTATATGACACCTGACAAAGTCAGAATCTACCAGATGTCGTTTCCGAAAGCATACTTTAATGGCAAAACCGTTAAGCTCGATGAAGCGATAATTATTTCCCGCTCATCATCATTCACTAGTCATAGAACAGGATTTAAGACTTATTAGATCTCATCAGTGTGACATATCTAATGGCGAATAACGAAGAACGAGCATGTTGGCTGGTATCCTGACTAGGAGAGCTACAGTGTTGTTGATCTAGAGGTATCACCCTCTAGTGTGATTATTAGAGTTTCATCTAATTACACAAGAGGGCAGTGGCGGTGCGTGATATTTCAGTTAGCCATATCTTGAAAACGACGCATGGGACCCTCTTCCTTTTTAGGTGATGACTATACACCTCTTACAGAAAGGATTTATAGTGAAAAAACCGTCAGCAAAATTCGCGAAAAAAATTTCAAAAACACTGGAGCACTCCCTGGGTTCTCAGTAACGCTCTGTGGGATATTTGCAGTATATTTTTTTTTCATAATCTAGAAACAAATATAAGGAGACGTTTTTCGATTTGCTGCAAAATATTTTTTTTCAAAAAGTTATGGCCATTTTAATTTTAATTTTATAGGAACATTTTGTTTCCTAAAATTAAAATGGCCATAACTTTTTGAAACAAAAATATTTTGTAACAAATCGAAAACGTCTCCTTAGATTTGTTCCTAGATTATGAAAAAAAATATACTGCAAATATTCCACAGAGCGTTACTGAGAACCCAGGGAGTGCTCCAGTGTTTTTGAAATTTTTTTCGCAAACTTTGTTGACGGTTTTTTCACTATAAATCCTTTCTGTAAGAGGTGTATAGTCATCACCTAAAAAGTGAAGTGGGTCCCATGCGTCGTTTTCAAGATATGGCTAACTGAAATATCACGCACCGCCACTGCAAGAGGGCAATACTTCCTAGGTAACAACACTGTAGCTCTTTGGTCAGGATACAAGCCGACATACTCGTTCTTTGTCATTCGCCATTAGATATGTTCCACTGATGAGTCTGATAAAATCCGAAATTCAGATATGTGACTTCTAAATGGCGAATAACGATGCGCGGGAAATAATTAATTATTGTTTTAAGGCAGATAGACAGATGGATTGATGTGATATGGAATTTTTTGAAGTCAAATTAACCCTCTTTCAGTGAATTAGTGTGGCAAAAATGCATAAAAGATACTTCCATGCACATATTCCGTCACACAGTCCTTTAATAGTAGTTTATAAATGTTTATTTAATGTTACGTGGTATACCTAGATATGGTATGGAAAAAAGTTTGGAATTACTAAACAGTTTCGTAAAATATTTTTTCCTTGCAAAAATGCTGAGAATGTATTTTAAATTTGCCGTCTTTTCAAATATGTTGCTCTATGTACAGTGACATACGGTGGCGTTAAGGGGGTATATATTTTTTAAATGGCAATTTGTGTTCGATAAAGTGAAAATTCAATCACACTTTTTGAGATTGTGGTAAAAAATGTAATAAGTTTCATAAAGAAAGTATCGATAAAAATGCAAATAAAGTTTTTACTTGGAAAATATATTCATTTAGTATGTTGAAGCCTAGAGAGCGTTGAACTAAATATTTATTACGTCAAATTAGCTGTCAGCAAAATTTATGGTAATGTTTACAGTTATCTGAAGTCAAGAAATCTTAGTAATCATTATGGGGATAGGAGAAGAACTACAGGGGCAGTCTGCAATATCTTTAATGAGATTCATTAAAATCGTCCGCCAATATTACGACCTAGTAATTAAAAAATGTTTTTGTTTTAAAAATGGGTTTTTCCAAAAAAATGGTTAGAAATATAATCAAAAAGAGATAGTGTTTTTGAAAATTTTTCGAAACTTTGAGGGTTTTTACTAAATCCTTTCGTAAGAGGGTAGTTAAAAAGAATTCCCTTTTAAATGACGAAATATCACGCACGCCACTCGACCAACTGTCAATAAAATTGTATGTTAAATAAAACTGTAGGTATGCAGAGAACATGGACATGGGTACGATTTACCCAGAGCTGGTCGTCTAACAATTGAAGCAAATACACATCCTGACATTTTATATTTTAGTAAAAACCCGCATATCCGTTCTCATCTATTGATGTAGATATAAATTTAAGTCACATTGCAGTACTTAATATTTTATGTACATAGGCATAAATTTCGCATTTATAAAGCTACATTGACTAAAAATAATTATCAGAAGATAATTTTGATCATCGAAACATCGAATGTAATCCTGTGAGAAAATGTAATTACGTTGCAATAATCACAACAAAAATATTCAACAACAAAAAAAAATTTATGCCACATTTCCGGGAAGGTTCATAAAAGTCGATTTTTTTAATTGTTTTCATTCGATAGTACAACTCTTTAAGAATATTTTCCCAAAATCTCAAGTCGATCCGAGTTAAATTGTAGTAGCTAGAGCCATTTGAACGTTCCCTCCTTTTTACTGTAACATACTACCGAGAGCGGCGCAGGTATATTGACGCAGCTCCTGCTTAGCTTTGTTTGTGTACCTCTCTCTCTTGCTCCTTTTACTTTTTGGAGAACGCTCTGTACATTATGAGTGCAGCAGGACCTTTGCTTTATGGAGCTGGAATCGACGATTTTATGTAAGTTTGAAAAACCATTTTTTTCATTCTTTAGCTACACAAAACTTTAAACGCGTTTTTCTCGAAACACACTTTTCGAAATCGGTAGTCAAAATTTCTCGGAAACTAATCGATTGATCTCGCTCAAATTTTAAACACTTCTTTGAAATATCATTTCGTAGTTCCTGAACGAAGGATTTTTTTTCCTTCGACTACAAAAAAATTTGACAACGTAATGAATACCGAAAATTTTACCGAAAAAGTGACACTTTCGTTCAAACCACTGCCAAAAATTTAATTTTAATTTTTTTTTTAAATCATTCGTTCAGGGACTAGTTTTACTCTAATACTAAAAGAAAATATATTTTTTTTTATTTTTCAGATGAAGCAGTCGCAAATCGACTGCCATCCGAAAATCGACTGCCATCAATTCAATTTATCATATTTTCTCATCAAAATTTTTTAATATGTTGTTCAAAAGTTATCTAATAATATGCAAGAAAAAAAGACTGAACAAAAAACTCTTCTGTAGTAAGAGTAAAAAATCGAGAAAAATTACCTTTTTTTTGGCCTCTGAAACCCATGTAACCCCTTAATGGAACTTAAAGTAGACAAAACTATAAAATCAAATTTCCCAATAAAAACTTTATTTACATTTCCTCGAAACTTTCTTTATGGATATTATTGAAATGTTTGTACCGCAATACTCAAAAAATGTGTCCTTACACTTTATCGAAAAAAAAAAAAAAAAAAAACAAAGGGATTGCCGTTAAAAAAATGCTCCACTTTTCTTTTGATCCTGCATACTTTTTGACCATTTCGAGCATTTTTAAAATAATCTGTTCCAGACTTTTTTCTACACTGTATATTTTCCTTTCAGAAAGATGTACATATGCATATGAAGAAATCGTAGAGTATGTTACTTTTTATTCTCCAGTCTAATTTACTCCCTTCGCATTGATAATTTATTATTGAGTAATATTAATAATAACATTTATTTGGCTAACAATTTGAAGTGTTAATGAAAATAATTCCCGATAACTGTTCCCGATAACGATACAAAATGTAACAACGATATGGAAATAGAAAATAATACGAAAAAGGGTGACAACATATGTACCTAAGAAATGTACAACATAAACAAGTTGTTCATTAACGTAGTAGTTTGCCAGAAAAAATTTATTTGAAAGGACTTCACTATATGACGATACCACAGACACAGAGATATATTTTTTTAATTTTGCGATTTAATGCTTTATGTGAACTCTAATGTATCGTATCCTGCACCTGTACTATTGTAATCATCTAAAGCTGTGACACCAACATGGTCAGATATTTGATTCTTGATGACGATCCCTAAATATAACAACAGCAACCTTAAACCTTCAATTTTTCTCTAAATATAACTGTTATTATGTCGTCAGAAGTCATGGATCTGGATCAGTGGCGGTGCGTGATATTTCAGTTAGCCATATCTTGAAAACGACGCATGGGACCCACTTCACTTTTTGGTGATGACTATACACCTCTTACAGAAAGGATTTATAGTGAAAAAATCGTCAGCAAAGTTTGCGAAAAAATTTTCAAAAACACTGGAGCACTCCCTGGGTTCTCAGTAACGCTCTGTGGAATACTTGCAGTATATTTTTTTCATAATCTAGAAACAAATATAAGGAGACGTTTTTCGATTTGTTACAAACTATTTTTTGTTTCAAAAAAGTTATGGCCATTTTAATTTTGGAAAACAAAATTTTCCTATAAAATTAAAATTAAAATGGCCATAACTTTTTGAAAAAAAAAAATATTTTGCAACAAATCTAAAAACGTCTCCTTATATTTGTTTCTAGATTATGAAAAATATACTGCAAATATCCCACAGAGCGTTACTGACAACCCAGGGAGTGCTCCAGTGTTTTTGAAAATTTTTTCGCAAACTCTGCTGACGATTTTTTCACTATAAATCCTTTCTGTAAGAGGTGTATAGTCATCACCTAAAAAGTGAAGTGGGTCCCATGCGTCGTTTTCAAGATATGGCTAACTGAAATATCACGCACCGCCACTGATCCAGATCCATGACTTCTGACGACATATAACAGTTATATTTAGAGAAAATTGAAGGTTTAAGGTTGCTGTTGTTATATTTAGGGATCGTCATCAAGAATCAAATATCTGACCATGTTGGTGTCACAGTTTTAGATGATTACAATAGTACAGGTGCAGGATACGATACATTAGAGTTCACATAAAGCATTAAATCGCAAAATTAAAAAAATATATCTCTGTGTCTGTGGTATCGTCATATAGTGAAGTCCTTTCAAATAACTTTTTTCTGGCAAACTACTACGTTAATGAACAACTTGTTTATGTTGTACATTTCTTAGGTACATATGTTGTCACCCTTTTTTCGTATTATTTTCTATTTCCATATCGTTGTTACATTTTGTATCGTGCTAGCCGTGCCCGGCAGTGGAAAGGGTAAAAGTGCTCCAATGGAATAAAGTCTATAACCCCTTTCACGTAACCTTTTCAACCCCTTCACCTAACCAAATAGTTTACAACACAACAGTTTATGTTTTGTCGGTGACGTCTACGTATTTCTAGTTTGTGCGTATTTCTACGTATTTGAGAGATGGTATCGGGAGCTGAGAGTTTAATGTGTTTGATGTAACAGAAGCAAAATAGGCTCCACAATGTTGAAAAAGAAAATAATTGACTCAGTTACTTAGAACTAATCAAATTATTAATTTCTTGGAGACGTTGGCTCTTTGAACCATGAATTGTCATATGTGAAATATTTGGTTAGTTAAATATGTCCCCCAACCTTGCCTTGGCTTGCCTTGCCTTGTTCGTTCCTGCCAGTCAAGTATTGCATGCTGCATACTGCGAAGGCGAAGTCACTGAAATAATTTAAGTTACTTTGCTAAATAATATCTCATCCACATTATTTTCTAAATATAAATAATGCTATTTTGGTTTCATATGAATCTAAGTAATAACGTGGATGGAAAAAAGAAAGATTTGAGAGATGAAAACTAATCATATGAAAAATTAGAATGACGATCAACCAAGGAAGAATCACTAATGTAGCGTAAAACTTTTTGTGTTCTGTAATACCATAACATACAATATTATATCGCAAGTTTATTGTAGAAGGCCTCTTAATAATGTTTTATGAAGGCTAATAATGCTTCATATTCGGATGGAGATACAATAAAACTTGCAAAAGCGTATTCAATCACTTCTTCAGGTACGAAATAATACACTTAATGGAAGGACTTTCTAGTAGAGGTAAAAAGAGATACCTAAAATAGAGACTTAACATTATGATAATTTAAGATTTAAGATAAAAGCTTTGTAACAGAAAAATTCTCGTTCAGTAATGTATAATATTACTTTTTTCGTATATGATTATGTACTTTATTCGTAATTAACACCACTGTTTCAATGGAGTTTCTTATGTGGCTCATCATTTCTACATCTCTCTTGTGCACCGTCATGTTTTTGTCTTTTATTGCCATCCTCTTGTTAAACTATGGTAACAAAAATAAATAAGAATCCAACTTTCTCAACTCTCAACGTTATTATAATGGGTCTCTTAATCGACATAATATCTTATTAAATTCAAAAGTTAGTGAAACTTACTGACATATGATGGATGGAGCTTGGTACACATTGAGGCTGTTACTTAACATCAATCAAAAAACTTTCGTAGGACGTAGACCTTTCCTAATACATATATATGTAAATTCTTTGTTAAGAGAACAACTTTGGCATGTTTGTGGAATGGCTTCACGACGATAGCAAGATTTACCTTGGAATAATGTACAAAGTATTGAAATTTTATGAATAGATTATCAGATTTTTATTTCACTTTCACAACCAGCTTTCCCTTCACCTATCGTGAGTGACCACCCTATATTCTGCCTATTGTACCTACAGGTAGTTTTAGCCATCCCCCTCAAATATAATATGTATATACATACGTGTTATTAAATATAAAAAAAAATAGTTTATTAAACACAACACTAGTTTATAATACAGTTTTTTTTTGTTATTAGACGAGAAGATAATTGCCCTAAATTTCGTCTTCCGAACTTTCTTCGTCAGCAGAGTCGGTGTTGCCCGACAAATTTTCTTTATTACCTTCGGTGTTAATTATTAATAGTGATCGAAGATCTGCGTCATTTATGTCCCTCTTCCATTCTTCTTTAAGACCCAGGGAGCTTAAATATGGATCCGAACTTAAAGTTAAACGATGAAATAAATCTTTGCTTATTTTAAGGGAATCTACTTTTCGATGTAATGCTCTCTAAAATATCGAACGTCTTTATTTTTTGAGTAGTGGATATAATGAGTGGACCATGGATTAAACTTTGTGTACAGAGGGAGGCATGTAATACCACCCATATAATGTCAGAAAACACAATAACGTATTCCAACCAGTCGCCATATTTTTCCAAAAAGAATGCGTTGTTATTGTGGACAGATTTCCACTTCCTCATATAAGGTGCAAAAAAGTTCTCTGACGAACTTTATCAAAACTTTAGTTGGGAGTGAAGTAACTTCTTCATTCCCATTTGTACGAAAATTGTCCTTTAAATATTCCAAAACGTGGCATTTACGTACTTCTATTGACTCGTGACGTTTACGTACTTCTATTGACTTGTTCCATAGTATTAGTTACACTCGGAAGTAAAAAAAAATGAACCAAACAGTATAGTCTATATAGTATAATTGTTTCTGTAGAATTCTTTAAAATATTACTACCTGTAATTATGTCGTAAAAGTATTCGATAGTTTAATAATAATACACATTTAATTATAGTTCTAGGTAGTTTATATACCCCAATTATTAAATACAAATAAACATGTACATTTTACAAATTGTTTTATAAATTTTTATGATTTATGACGCTTAAATGTATATATCATTTTTTTGGGCACATTTAGGGAGCTGTTTTTTTTGTCAAAAAGATGCTTTAGGTCTAAAAAAATACTGTGTAAATTTGGCTTATATACAAAATAGTTCATTTTTTAGGCTGCGATAACATTTTTTGCGATTCTGAACCACTGTGCGACGGGCCTGTTAATAACATTAAAAATGAACTACTTTCAAGGAAGGAAGTCATAAAGAACTCTGGGTTACTGTTGACGAAATGAGAAACTTGAAATGCATTATGTGACTAATGTTATAGTAAGTGTGAATAGAAACTCTAGTTGAGCAGAAATTCTAGTTGAACATTAGTTCTATTGCACGGCCCTATTTATTAGCGTTTGAAAGACTTGAACAGTGTACTGGTGGGTGACATATGTAATTACAGAAAAAACTAGTCAATTGGTTTTTCGGGTATTGCCGTGTATGATGAATTTCCATTCTTGAAGTCTCGTCGATCATATTCTTCAAAAGTTACTCTGAGTAGGTACTTCTGAGGAAACCGACAGTATGATCGGCGAAACGTTAAGAATGAAAAATCATGGCAATACCCAAAAATCACCAGACAACAGCCTTAAAAGCCTTCACTAGTAAAGTACCTACACACTCGAACAATGTGAAATTTCCGTTGAGCAAATTGTAATGGTTGTCAGTGATGATTTTGCATATATTGTAACAAAACTACAGTCCAAAAGTCATTGCTAGTTATTTTTTTAGAATATTTTATTTTAAGAGAAAGCTTTGCAGAGAGAACTCACAGGGTATATCGTAAATTTAGTTTATCCGGTCAATTTTAGAACCTTTAGGGGCGTTTATTGAATATGTTGTTTCGGCCGTGACGAATGGGTTTGAAGGAAATTTTTGTAAATTATTCCATTCGAAAAGTAGCCGATAGTTTGATACTTATATCACATCTGGCAAACATAAGGGGCTAGACTAATGGACAGCGAGGCCTAGGCCAGAGGCGGATTAGAATTAAAACTTGCGGGGCGGTTACGGCAGTCGGCAGATAAAGTTGCTAAAAATACATAAAGAAATATATGTCAAACCCTTGGTCACAACGTCGATCGCGGAATGACAAAATTAATTAACGAATGGTCAGCTCAGGACAGATGAAATGTCCTAACGTCTCCTCCACCACTGGGTGGCAACGGAGATGTAAAGGTTCGTTACGCTAGTGGGATGAAAGCAGGGTCTTTTTAGGAAATATATCGCGTTCATAAAACAGGGAACAAACCGGAAAATTTTCAGTTATTTTCCTCCGCTCGATGAATTCTTACGTTGTCGTGTTGGGTCTGATTAATTCTTGAAGTTTGCTATTATTGTATTTGTTCAAGAATATTTTCTCTGTATGTGTGATCAAAGTGTCTTCAAGAATTAATTAGTTATCGTCGTTAAGACGTGTGACCGGGGGTTGGTTCACGGCAATTGTTACTGTTTGTTTTGTCTAAATTAAAGACTCCCTTATTTGAACGGCTGTGTTTTATTTCGCACCGGACTAACAAGGGGACCGAGCACCTATCGTCGACTAATTGAGGCGTTATCAGGTAAGCTAATCTCTTCTCTTGGACGAATTAATCAACGAATCCACAATATCATAGGTGTGTAGATAAAAGGCCGTTCGATAATCTGGAAAGGTAGCAAAAGGAATCCCGGGGTTGTGGGTAATGTGGGGTCCGCGTGCCCCTGGATCCCACATGTTACAATATAATACGTGACAGTGGTTCATGAAAATATGTATATCCACATTTAGTTCACGTTACTTGCATAATTCACATACTACCGCAGGCAGGCACCGCAACACAAGTAGATCATACCGTAACACAAGTAGATCAGGTAATAGCTGAAACTAAAGCTATAGTTACAAAATCTCCAAAATTACCGTTTGCGGGAGTTTCATAACTTGTGCACAGGAATTGCAAGAAACATCAAGAACAAGATGGGGTACGTGGTTAAACCCCGTGTTTTAATATGTGCAACATTTTGAAGCAATAACAACTGTAGTATTGATGTATTGTATTTGCAACAATAAATACTGTACTATAGTATACCTGTATGTAGTTATACAATTTAGTTCGAAAGAAGTCGAGTTTTAAAGAAGAGTTAGTAGTAAGTTCAAAATAAATACATTTGCACGGATTGCAAACAATTAACAACAATTATACAATTATAGTTGATGCAATACAGGCAGTTCCAGAATATATCATTTTGATAGTTACTGATAAAAGAGGTGTTATTGTAAAATAAAACTCTTTTAACAAAGAATTCAGATTTGAAATGACAAATGAATATTTATACCAATTTTCTACCTACCTGAAAATCTGTTAATTGAATTTAAAGAACATTTTGCATACGCATGTATTCGCTAGATGTTGAACGATCATTTATATTATACGAGGGATGATCAAACAGTTTCGGGATTGATTTTTTACAAATTTATTAAGGAAACCTACAAGTTATTGGACATTGTCACCTTCAAAGTACTCCTAAGTACTCCTAAAAAGTACTAGTAGAGGGAAGATATACATTTTTCCCAACTCCGTTTCCAATTCTGGAAAGGTCTTGAGAACGCATTTTATAGAATGCTGTCCAGCTTATTCAGCGATTTTTCTTTAATTTCGTCACATGAGGCAATTCTCTGCCCTTTCAAGGATCCAATCATCCCAATGGAAGATAATATCCTCTCCAGCACCTAAAAGAGCTCGTCAAAGTCAAATATAATGTCAAGGTAATGCTCACGGTTTTCTTTAACTGAAAGCATGTTGTCTACTATGAATTTCTTCCACGGGGTCAGACAACTAATCGTTTTCGTTACCTCGAGACTTTGAGACATATACACAAGGCTGTGAGAAGAAAGACGCCAGAGCTGTGGCGAAATGGGAATGCGTGCTGCACCACGACAACGCGCCTGTTCATTCGGCGTTGCTCATTCGATTACTGCACAAAAACTGCCATGACTGTCCTCCTCCAGCTCTCGTAATAGCTAAACCTGACTCTTACGGACTTTTCCTATTTCCAAAACTCAAGAGACTCTTGAAAGGACGGACATTTAACGCATTTGATGAAATGAAAGGAAAATCGCTGGATGAGCTGAACGGATTTCCAGAAGATGAATTCTCAAGCCATTCCCAAAGGGAGTATATTGAAGAAGACAACGTCCAAAAACTTGTAACTTGCAAACTTGTTTAATAAATTTATATAATTTAATAAATATATGGAAGTGAATTAAAATTTGTTGCTTTTAAATTAATTTATAGAGAAAGGTGTTCAAAAAACGCTTATTTGTCAAAATTATGCTAATTTTCTGTACACTTAGACCTTAAACGCGAAAATAGTAAATCGATACTCTCGAAGCCAACTTCGTGAAATCTAGTTAATATGTGTTTATTACGTAAAGTTGAGTGCTGGATAGTTATATATTTGCATATTAGACATCACTTCAGTGGATTAATATTTTAAAATTAACTTTAGTATTTCAATCTGGTTTAGAGGAAATTTATTCATAGCTAGCCAAGTACTCACACAGTATGTTTAAATGTTGTGTGAACCTGTGTATAATTTTATTCTAGTTGAAGTTAAATGAAAATATAAGCCTTCATTAGTCAAGCCTCAAAATTCGAACACGAAATATGAGAAAATTCTATAATTTATGTAATTAGCTCATCCATATACTATTTTTTTCATCGCTATTATTACATAGAAGCATAATCGCATAAAAAAGTGGAAAACATGATATACGTATTATGTGTAATGACTAATGATATCTCAGCCAGAGAAGTGGATTTTTAATGGTCTCAATTTCTGGGTTATGATTTGATATGCAACAACAAATACACCAGTGTAGTGCGGTTGCATAGATATCAATGCAATTAATCATAATAATTCGATAATAAGTAATAATTAACTATACTTTATACAAAACTAGCGACCCGCCCCGGCTTCGCATTGTTTACGACATCACATTAGAAACCTCTAAAATTATCAGCGTTTATCTTCTACATTATGCATGTATTATACATATAAACCTTCCTCTTGAATCACTCTATCTATTAAAAAACCGCATCAAAATCCGTTGCGTAGTTTTAAAGATCTAAGCATACATAGGGACAGACAGCGGGAAGCGACTTTGTTTTATACTATGTTATGATAAAAACTGACATATGTCATAAATCCCGTGTTTAAGTTTTAGAGCTCACTAATGCCAGATTGTTATAAAATTATGCAGTATTTAGAAATAATTTTTACTGACGTATGGACGGATGCTTTGTGTTTGTTTATTGTTAATAACTTATTTTTCAACATTAAAAAGAGCCATTGGTTGGTACATAAATATGCAAGTACAAAAAAAGAGCAGGAAAAATTGGTTGTTAAAGTTTTTAATGGGAGAAATGGGAGAAAAAAATAGTAGAAAAAGGCACACATAAGTTTTGAAATAAAAAAAAACATATACAAAAATTTACGATTTTCTCACCATTCAGTATAAATAGTGCAGTGTAGCTTTTTTATATATATAAATATCACTTATTATAAATGTTACGAATAACACTTGTATTCAGTGCTACAGTATTTGTAATCCTCTTGATAGGATTATGCTTTCTAGGTGATTTTAAAAGTTTGCATTACTTTTTGCTTTTTGGGGAATATAATTAACCGTAGAAACATTCAAGTTTATGGCTGCTGATACACACCAAAATAATATATTGACAGTAGTTTTAATTATTTTAATTTTGTATTTAAATTGCCTTTCTCACAGCTGTTAAGATAGCAATGGATCATGATGTTTCGTTCTTTTTCAAAATAGCATATCAAAGGTTTTGTTTAACTGTTTTGGCATTTCGCAAACGGAAGTCTGACAATTATAATACTTTGATTGTTTTTCAATGCAAGATAAAAGTTTGAGGCTCAAAAAAAAAACACAAACGACTATTAAAGCCAATGTACGGTTCAGATAATTTCAAACTATTAATAAATTTCAAATAATAGAACACGGCAACTTCGGATCTGCTGCCAACTGCATAATAACAAATATCGAGTGCGAAATTTAAAGATCAATAAAACTCGGTTTTTATTTTGTTCTTAGGTATTTACCGGCATGGTATAAATTTTGGATTTAAAATCGCAAAAATTCAGGCCTGGAGAGCGAGGTGGCCGTGGCGCAGCAGCTTTAACTCCCCTGCCTATCTACTTACCAGGATATGTTCTCGAGTTTAAAGCAAAGACGCCCCGTCATGTAAAAACCACATTTCCTGATGAAGTTCCAACAATAAATCTTCTAAAAGTTCTGGCATACTATGTTTTAACATAAGGAGGACAGATACCACAGCCACAAAAAAAAATTGACCCAGGGGTCTGACGGCCGACAACATATGTTTACTGTATGTTGTCGGGGTCGCTGAATCCGAATCCAAGGTCAGATTGACCCCATCAGGTCAGGATTTCGCCATAACCTCAAAAAACCCTATAATCAATGCTATTTAGTCCTGTAACATTGTTAATCAAGTTTTAAATTAAAAAACCAATCCGTTAATCCACATAAACCCATTACCCTATAACCCCATAACCCTGTAACCCCATAACCCCATAACCACTAACCCTATAACCCCGTAACCCCATAACCCCGATACTAAAGAAAATAAATCATCAAAGTCAATCTGCATTATATCAATGTTACAAAACAAGAACCCATAACCCTATAACTCCATAACCACTAACCCTATAATCCCCGTAATCCCTTGCACTGATCGTTCGACGAGAAAAAAACTCGATACAGTTCAAAAAAGAGACTGACTAAATCCTAATTACTATTTATTTATTCGTTGATTTATTTATATATTTACTTATTTTTATTTATATACAAATTTATTTATTTTTATTTATACATCTATTTATTTATTTTTATTTATACATACATATTTATTCGCTCATTTTCAAAACAGCCCTTGCAAAAAAACTCAAAACGGTTATAGGGTTATGGATTTATGTGGATTAACAGATTTGTTTTTTAGTTTAAAGCTTGAGTAACAACGTTACAGGACTAAACAGCGTTGATTATAAGGTTTTTTGAGGTTATGACAAAATTCTGACGTGATGGGGTCAATCTGACTTTGGATTCGGATTCAGCGACGCCGAAAACATACAGTACCTAAGCATAATCAGACGCCTGGGCCAAAAAAATGTTTTTTGTGTGGCTGTGTAATTTTCGCCTCTGAGCGTTGGTGGTAGTACAAATGGTATAATCCAAAAATTGGTAATTATTCCTGCCCACACATTGATATGGAATTGGTATTGAAAACGTGTTTCCTTGAAAGCATGAGGATGTTCATCTCCTAAAACGGGCTTCATCGGTGAAAAGGATATATTTTTTTTTGTGAAAATTGGTGTATTTTAACCTTTTGTCTTGAATTAATTGGCAAAATGGTAAACGAGACACTGATCCGTCAGAACTATCAAAATCTTTATACAGCCTATGATTCAAAATCTACCACAAACACAAAAATGCAGAGTCCTAAAGAAGCTGTTGCTAAAAAACCGTGAGAGATATCACTTTTTTTTTAAGAGACAAAAAGAGTTTTTAAATCAGTTGAACTTATGAACTATTAGAGAAAAAATGTAAATGGCGTGCGTACTACTTTTTTTGGGGAAATGAATAAGAATGTGTCATAAAAACGGTCGCCCTTTACAACAATATTGTCTTAAACAGCCGTACTAAAGATTCTAGATGAAGCACTTTTTTTATCGCAGAAATCCATGATAGGACGTTGACTATGCAATTCATCGACACCCTGTATATAAAACTGGTACATAATGGACTGAATTAAAAAACATGCAGAATTTTGTAAATCGGAACGTATCTTCTAGGAGCCATAAAATTTGCAACAGTTCTCTAATTTAACCGACCTTGTATCTCTTTCGGTTTAAAAGTTACCAATGCAAGCTCATCAAAAAGTGAACACTATCTGCATTCCAAAAGGAGAATGACGTGGATCGTTTACTTGGATTATAGTTTACCCTAAAATTCTATTAGACAACATATCAAAAGAAAATATTTGACTTAGACAGTCCTCGGAATATATTTGCTACTTTATTCAAATATCTAAATTGCTTTAGATTGGACTGAGAGTATAGACACAGTCTGACGCCCTGGCGTCAGTGTAAGGGCTGGAGATTCATGTATTATGGAAATGTATTGCTTCACAGCTCCATTGTTTCACACCCACCATCATTCACTTCAATAGTCACTTTGTGTAATATTCACAAAACGGTTTACTTATAGTGGGTACCTATTACAAACTTAAACCATTTTTAGCAAATAAAAACAAATACAATGGTAACAAAAGTGACAATTCTGAATAAATGCATTTACGGTTTTAGTTTTTTATGCGTGGTTAAAATTTAGTTTATCACAGTCCTTTTGATTATAAATTGGTTAACTAAGTGAGCAGATGAAATATGTTCTTAAATTATTTTAAACCAAAACATACATACGTACGAGCTAAAATTATTGTAAATAAATGGACAATGAACACATATAAATATTTTTAAGTAATGTTAATGATCTGCGACCTTTTGTATAACACGCTAAACTATTTAGTATATCAAGAAAGGTATTTTAATTGGTAATTAACGCTATGGTTAAAAATAGCCTTTGTAGTGCCGAATCCTGTTGTCAGTGAAAATAGGGAATATTAATTAAATAATCTTTCGTAGGTTTTATGTATACTTTAATCAGTCAGATTACACAAATTATACAAAGTTATACCGTGCCCAAAATTTGCGAATAAATTTATTTTTGACATTGATTTTAAGGAAAATCCTGGGGGGGGGGGGAGCAGCTACCTCATAAAAATTTCAATAGGGGGATGAGGCTTACTATATCTCTTTCGAAAGATATTTTAATTGTCTATTTAGCAGTAAAATTTTCATGTTCTCATTATTATTAACCAATGAACAGAACATTCACCAACTAAACAGAAACTAAAGAAAATTGTACCTAAAAAAAAAAAAAAATTGGACATTTTCCAGGAAACACCGAAATACTATCCGCACTAAATTTTTTTTTCTTTTTTTTGTTTCTACGCAAAAGGTTCCAGTACCCACTCCAAGAAGAATATGCCTGATTAGTAAAATTAATCTAGTATACCCAGCATTTCTTATCGATGATATTTACGAATGAAGAAATTATTTTTTAGTTAACTGAAACCAAATTTCTTATGATCTCATCAGCAATTGACGCAGTCTCTGTTTGTTAATATTATGAATATTAAGTGTTAAAAGAATCTCACAAGAAAAAATCTATTGAAGTAAGATCCGGCGTTTTTTCCAGGCCAATCCATCAGTTATCAAATATTGGATCTAAATAATTCCTTACAAATCGTACGTAATGAGACTTGCTTCATATTGTTGGAACCATATTCGTACCTCTTCATGGTAATTTGGAAACATTTTCTGTAATTTTGGCATTAAAAATCTTTGTAACATATCCAAATACGCCTCAGCTGTAACTGCTGCTTAAAAACGGATATATTATGCAATTTTAGTAATACTAACCTATACAGTCTTCAGTTTCTTGACCGTATTTGAGGTCTACCTGATTCTATCGAGACATTGTACAAACGATATAACACGGATGTTCTTACAAAAAAACTCTCAGATATTTCGGACAGCTGCTCACTAGATCAATGTTCACGAAGGAATAGTTAAATAGGTTAATAATAAAAGAATCATAAAGGATTATAATGACTAACAGAGAATTAAAATTCCTTTCGAATTAGGAATCTAAATCCCAATCTTCCTACTTACAAAATGTGTAGGAGTAGCTAACGCCTTAAAGAAGGTGGGTGACATTATAAGAAAAATGGTTACGTTAAAAATTTCATGTTTTTTTTCTTAAAAAACAATAACGTCATAAATGAATTTATTCGCTATTTTTGCGGCGTGCTGTAAGTAAATTTTATTTTCCGACTGAAGGTTTAACGAAAACATATTTTGGTTTAGCCTCAGCAGATTTGGGTTGAGTAACCTCAAAAGAATAGCTAATCTTATAAATTAATAACACCAAATCCCTGGCTTTCACGTTTGTAAAAATGTTCACGAGGAACACCCGTTTATGAAAGGTTTTCCTCCCACGATATCATTCTTAATTTTATATTCTACATCAAAAAGTTTTCAGAAAGTGTAAGAAGAAAATTAACGATTTAATAAGTAATATCTTGGGAATGTACGTTCATTTAAGAGTAGCGTAAATCGTCAGAAATACATTTTCAGTTAACGGCATGCATATTTAAATACATATAGAGAGGTCCATAAGTAACGGATAAATTCATTATTTACGCAATTTACCATTTATGAGTAAAATCCTGAAACACATCAATTTTTAATTCTAGAATGACATCTTTTTGAGCATAATTTTATAACTCCCCCCTCCAACCCCCCTTAGAGTGACAGCTACCCCTTTAAAAATTTTAAATGGAACGAGGGTTTCGTGTGATAGCTCATTTGAAAGGGTTCTTAATTATCTATTCAGAAATATAAGGTTTTTTTAATTTTGTATATTTTTCATCAAGAAAATTAAATTTGATAATTTCAAAATTATTATTGTTATGAAATGTATACAATCAAATGCGTACCAAATGTCTGTCAAATCTGACGTTTTTAGTTAATTTTGTGTCAACATTCAACTTAAATGTATCGGTTTCCCTGATACGCTGCGCAAAATACCCAACAAAAAGAAAGAAGTAAAAAAGGGTTTCTTTTTATATATCAGAAAAAATTATACATTTAAATTTCTTTATTTGCTACATCTGTGAAAACGTATTATTCTATTATGTTATTTATCTCTGATCGTCAAATTTATCATTATTTTAACAATGAGTCTTTCGGATATCCAAATAATTGAAAGGACAATATTAAAAATAGGCGTTTTTCTGTCCCACCTGGGAACGACTGAAAACCACCGACTATCATTTGTAGTTAGAAGAAGTCAAATATACTCATTGGTAACCCGGATATGTGCGGGAAAAACCAGTACGTCATCCCTAGGGTATATATATATTACCTTACTTCAGGTAATAAGGCTTTTAATTAATCAGCACAGTAACGATGATAGTTCAAAAACGAATAATCAATAATTCTAGGATAACTAATAATAACTAAAATCAATCAGTACAGAAAGTATTCGGCATACAAGAACTACCCCAATTATAGGGGTTCATTGTACGTGAAATACATACTTCACCTGAACCTTTCCGCACCTCTCTACTGTTGTCAACGTAAAGATCTCACAGGCCTATTACGACGTTTTTATAATCATTTCTAACGATGATTACATATCATTCAAGGATCATTCAGCTACATTATGTGTTCCCGAAATCTATACGTGAAGTGAAATCTACACGTTGAGAATAGTAGAGAGGTGCGGGAAGGTTCAGGTGAAGTATGTATTTCACGTACATTCAACCCCTGTAATTGGGGTAGTTCTTGTATGCCGGATACTTTCTGTACTCATTGACTTTAGTTATTATTAATTATCCTAGAATTATTGATTATTCGTTGTTGAACTATAATCGTTACTGTGCTGATTAATTAAAAACCTTATACCTAAGGTAATATATATACTCTAGGGATGAGGTACTAGTTTTCCCGCACATTCGGATTGCCAATGAGTATATTTGACTTCTTCTAACTACAAATAATTATAGTTTTCGGTGGGTTTCGGTCGTTCCCAGGTGGGGCAGAAAAAACGCCTATTTTTAACATTGTCCTTTTGATATTATTAGGATATGGTGATAAAACAAGAACGCAGAAGCAGGTATGCAAAATATTCAATACTAAGTATCCTGACCGCTGCATTTCCCAGTCTACGGTTAGTAGATTAGAAAACTAATTTCTATTCTACTTGGAATTGTCACAGATATTAATAAATCTGGTAGGAAACGCATTTTAGACGATGAATAGAAATTGGATATATTGTTAGATATTCAAGATAATCCACATAAACCTACAAGGCAAGTTGCCGCCGATAATGATGTTAGTAAAACGTCCATATTGCGTATTCTAAAAAATGAAAAATATCGCCCATATAAAATTCATTTGGTTCAAGAATTTAACTATGATGACCCTGATCGCCGATTGGAATTTTGCGAAATCATGGCAAATAGATGCCAAGATAATCCTTTATTTATAAAAAACATTCCTTTTTCTGATGAAGCAACATTCGTCTTAAATGTAATAGTCAACAAACAGAACTGTAGATACTGGAGTACAGAAAATCCACATTGAATGATTGCACATTAACTGGCGCGCGTTACTTGGATTTCTTGCAAAATTTCTTAGTTCCAGAGTTAAGAATGCTTTTCCCAGATGATGACAACCCCAATGATATTGATAGAAATATTTGATTTCAGCAGGACGGAGCTACACCACATTTTTCATTGGAAGTAGAGGCCTATCTGAATCAAGTTTTTCCCAATAGATGGATCGGTAGACGCGGTGAAATTGAGTGGCCTGCTCGTTCTCCCGATTTGACCCCGCTTGACTATTTTTTATGGGGTTACTTAAAATCCGGTCTACTTCAACAGACCAAATAACGTAGAATATTTAAAAGACAGAATAAGGCAAGAAATTAATCAAATCACCCCGGAAACAATACAAAATGTTTTAGAAGAATTTCAGCAACGCCTCCATTATTGTCAAGAAGCAACGGGCGCCCAGTTTGAACATTTGATTTAAACTGTTCTTCTGTTCTGTTTCATGTTCTTTTCTTTACTTAGTAACACTGAAAAGGTAATATTTTTCGATAAAAAAATTACAGGAAATTAAAACAATCTTATGTTGCTGGATGGAGAATTAAGAACCGTTTCAAATGAACTATAACACGCACCCTTGTTCCATTTAAAAAATTTTAAAGGGGTAGCTGTCACTCCAAGGGAGTTGGGGGGGAGGTATAAAATAATGCTCAAAATATGTCATTCTAGAATTAAAAATTAACATGTTTCAGGATTTTACTCATAAATTGTAAATTACGTAGATAATGAATTTATCCGGTACTTATGGACCTCACTGTATAAGAATTTAATTTGTAACAAAGACAAATCATAATAATCTAAAGGCCGGCGAAGCGCTTGCAGTGAGGTCGAAGACAGGATCTGATTTAGGGTGGTATTCAACTGTTCCTACACAAAATATTTTATTGTCAACCTGGGACATCTAAGATGATTGTAGGCAATTTAAAGATGGAACTAGAAGCCGTGCAATTTTCGAACTGCAAAAAGCGTCAGAGTATTAGGTAGTACTATGATTTTAAAATAGAATAAATACAATATTGGTAATAAATAATACTTCTAGCACATAAGCCTTCAAGAAATTTGTTAAAACATGGGGTTGTTGGTACATATGTTACTGGCTGTCACCAAAAAGGTGTTATTTTGTGGTAATTAGTGTACCTATTACAATTTTATTTCAAATTAAAAGTTTAGTTGCCGTTTAGCGTCGGCAGTAAATGGTCAGGTTAGGTACATAATCCAACAGACAATAGTTACAGTTTACAGTAGTGAATAGTGATAGTGGGAATATAAGTGCATAGGACAATAAAGTTTAGTGTAATGAGTGACAATCTGCGGGCCATTTAAAGTTTATATTGAGAATTTTGAAAAACGATTTGAGGGTAAACTTAATCTTATTAAAGTATTAGAAATTATATACAACATTCATCTTGAAGACAATAAAACTAAAACAGATTAAATCGATAAGTAGAAATATGAATAAGATAATCTTAAAAAACAATGTGAGTGCTTTAATTAAATCTGAAGTTTTAAAGTCATGCAAATTAGACGCATATATTCTTAGTTCCAATACATCTAGAACAGATATCAAAAAATATTTATGTTGATGTCTCAGAAGATTGTTTAAAAAGCAAAATTAAACCTTTTGACTTACATTTCAAGATTTTAGTAGAGAACGTAAAAACTATACAGTGTGTTCTTATTTATCTTAATTATTTTACCCATAATTAAGGTAAACGGTTTTTGATCATCAATATATTCGGCACTAGAAAAATTACCCTTGATGCAAATTTTAGTAAATTTCTCCCAACTGATTCCTGGAATAATTGGAAAGGAAGACTTTTGGGAGCCACCTTCAGGGAATTCTAGCTTCCTTAGGAAGCATTTACGATCACATGTCCATAGGAACTTTTTTCTTAATTTGACCTAAATAATCTCCCCCCGATATCTTTAAAACTTAATTTTTTAATTAGTTGGTAGACAATTGTTCCAAAAAAAACGTTTTCCTGTGGGAAGACAAAAGTTAAAATTTGTAAATTAGTGGAATTAAACAATCAATGACTCATCATCATTATCAATAAATATCCATAGACATACTATTATGTACTTACAAGCATAATACTCGCAATCTTTCTCTTTCTTTGTAATTACGTTTTCGTAAAATTTTTGATATATACATACTTATTAATGACTTTAACTACATATGATTTTAAATTGTCAGAAACGGCGGGAAATGTTAATAAACAAAATACTTTTTAATTGGTCGATTGATTTTATTTGCTTCTCAGGATTTTTACTTTCTGTAGAAGAGCAATTTAATTTCACAATAGTAGGGGTGTATTTAAGTAAAAAGCTCAATTCTGACCCGCTAAGTCATATTCGTCTTATAAAAATTAATTTCCGAAATGTCCTGTTGACTGCTGTAATGAGTTGTACGTGTTTTTTTGGTAATAAATTTTCAAATATTTCTGGTTTTACTTTTTCTATTAGATCAACGCTTTTTAAGTTATAGGTGCCCTCACACGATACATCTCTCTGTGGAAACATTACACAGGCACACAAAATAAAAAAAAACAAATCCAACCCCGGTTCCAATCCATTAATTCTACGTACTTTTGATCGCTGAATCTGAATCCGGAGTTAGTTTTGGTGGATTGGCTCGTTATTCTGTCAAAATGCAAAAAAAAACCGCCAAAATTGCATCATCTTGAAGGCAAACAGAATTATCGCATTACTTTGGTTTCAGTGGCAAAAATACATGGAAATTTGGCGTAACACTTGACGGACTCACAACTTTTTTTGTGGGTCTGTTTAAATAAGCTTTACTAAGATATTTATATCATCAAATTTTTCGTTATAGAAGAAGTGTAAAATAGTAACAATGTAAAAACAAAAAAATCTAAATAAACACTATTTATTTAAGGCGGAGTTTGCTATCGTAATTCTTCCAACACTTCCTAAATGTAATTTTTACCCTCTCTGTTTCGTTCCCTTTTTTTCTGTGCAATTATGTGAAAGTAACCATGACTTTATAAGAATTTTCCATTTTCAGGGCTCGAAAAGTACGGTCAAAGTGGAAGTAACTTACAAAAGTTCAACGTTAATGACCCGTAATAGAAACAAGCTAATTCATATCCTTTTTGAAATTCCGCGCTCGGTGTCTGTTTGCTGGTATAAATATTTTAACAAACTCCTTCGTAAGGCAGGTTATAGCAATAACCGGGGAATATATTAAGACTCAATATGCTAAATACAGCTTAACTTCCAGCAATACGACTGTTGCTAAAAACTTTTTTATCGCTCAATATTTTCACTTACCCAGCATCTTGACGACGTGCTTCGTCGCTTGAGCGTTCTTTGCGAAGTTCTTCCTTCCCTCCTCCTCTTCTTGGAGGGCGTTCTTTTGCAGATTCTCGTCTTCGCCGTTCAAAGCGGCGACGGCTTGGTTCGACGGCGTCGCATTATTGGACACCGGCTTGTAAACGCGATGTTTCATTTTGACGCTGTTCCCCCTGGAGGGTCCCACCGTGGACCTGTGAAGCTGCAGTCCGATCAGAATGTACAGCACCGTAATCAAAGACATCGGCGCCACGAAGAACACGAACGTCGATATCTCAAACGCGTGCGGGACCACCGACCTTTTCACTGTGCACACGCAGTGGTCGTCCACCAGGAGCCCGTTGGACAAGTGCTCGCACACCACGCCAAAGGCCATCGCCAGTGGCACCGCCAGGCACATGGCCACGATCCATATGGCTATTATGTACTTGACGGCTCTGTTCAGTTTGGACAGGGTGTGGGACAGAAAGGGGTGACAGATGGCGACGTAGCGCTCTATAGTGAACGCCGTAATGGTCAGGACCGTGGCGTTTGCCGACGTTTCGGCTGCGAAGCCCTGTAGCACGCAGAAGGCCTCCCCGAAGATGTAAGGGTACTTGGACCAGATCAGGTATATTTCGGGGGAAGCCCCGAGGTCAGCAGCAACAGGTCGGATATCGCGAGGCTGAAGAGGTAATAATTCGTGGCGGTGTGCATGGACTTGTTCCTGGCGATGACGAAGCATGTGCTGACATTGCCTAGGACGCCGCTGAGGAAGGTGGCCACGTACACGATGCTTATCGGTATGACGATGTACAGGGGATCGCGTCTGGGGCCCCAATCGCTCTTGTGCAATAAGTTCTGAAGTGATGCGTTCGCGTCGCTGAAGTTGACGCCGTAAAATGAAAGGTTATTCTCCGTCTGAAGGGAAACCGAATCGACTCTATAGTTTTCTTGTACTTGTTCCGAGTATAATACGCTTTGCATCTTCCTTAAGTAATTTTCGCACTGGATATTGCCCACATTCTGAAAACACCTGAAACAAACGCCATGGATTAGAAAGGACATATACTATTCTATGGTATACAGTTTTCTTTTGAACGTTGGAGTTCCCTGCAACAAAGGATAATAGGTGTTAAGATTAATCTTTTAAAGAATACCATCGTTACATTTTAACTATAGTACTACCATAAGCGCCACAAGGTGGTAATGGTACAATTAGTACTATTCCGGTTACAATTTTGCAGGATGGGATCGGATGGGATTGAAATCAGGATATAGTGCTATCCATACTACAGTTATAATCAAATGGTAATTGAAGACCCTGATGCAAGAAGGGGATAAGTTACAATATGTAAATTTTTCAGGAGAGCCGAAAAACTTTTTTATTTTGAAGGTAATATTTAAAGTGTTGATATGATTTGTCTAAGCAAGTATAGCATTTGCATCTGAGTTGAAGTGAAATCTTCATATCAATAATGATGAGATGCCCAAAAAACCATTTACGGTGCAACAATGGGATATGCGAATGCGTTTTTATAACTTTTTATTTTTAAATTTACAACCGGTGCAAGAAGGGGATAAGTAACATTCAAAACTTTTTTCTTTAGTCTACAGTTTATTGTATACATATTACTTACAAAAATGAAAACACAGTACCATTTAAATATGCGTATAAAATTTATTCCTAATTATTCCTTTATTATTCCTAATCAGTAAAAATAATCCTAATTATTCCTTATCAGTAAAAATAAAAACATGATTCTCAAAAAATTAAAATATGTTAATATAGTTACCTACATCCAATTTAAGATAGTGATAAAAATATATTTCGTTTTTTCTTACATATTCCTTGGCTAATAACATAACATTTTGAAATTTTAAATGTTTAATAGGTAATTTAGTAAATTTTGGGATAATATTTAAATTTGGAATCAAGTTATTCTTAAGCATAATAAATTGAATTGAGAAAGGGGCGCTAGCAGAAGAACTACATTCAACACCGTTTGACTCTTTTATATATTTAAAAACACGATATGAGGTAATAGCAAATTTTTACATAGTAGTAGTATTTTACTTAGACATAGTTTTTGGAACTGATATAAAAAAAGTGTCCAATGTTCAGCATAGTTATACATTATACATTGTGTTTTGAGTAACAGGAATAACGTGAAAGTTTTTAGATGCTGATTTTACTATATTCATACATATATTCTTGTGGTAAAAAAAAAAACTCTCTGAATACCTTTTCTCTTTTTTTCGATTCTTCCAAAACAGCGATCGCAGGGCAGGAAACTATGCCCTGGCGTAGGAAAACGATGGATTATAGTATCAAACCTTCCCATATGACACAATGTACATAACTAAAAACCTAACCAGTGTTTTGTTTTTGTTTTGAGAAGCACAGTCGTCACTAAATAAATACAGAATTTTAATATTTGGGCTTAAAATGTTGTCGACATAATGTAGAAAACTTAGTACATCATTTGACCCTTTTTTTTGCAATAGTTTTTTGCCATGTTCTTTTTTTTCGTCCGTGTTTTTTCACAATAAGGTCCTCATTATTCTCAGGATTTTTTTGTTTTTTACCTAGTGGGCTTCAGATTCAGATGAGCTAATGTCCTCGTTTGATGGCTGAAAATCACTGCCGAGACGGTTCACTTAACTCACTTTCACTGCTAAGATTCATAATAATGTCTTTTTTATTTCTAAACGTTAAAAAAACAATAACAATCCCTATCTCAACTATACAAGTCCAGACTTGAAACTGGATTACGTATGAGACACAACGGCGTTGAGAACACGAGTGCAGTAGCGGGACATAGTGGGCAGAGTTTACCAATTGTAAAAAATCAACTAGCATATGGTGCAAAAACAGGATAAGAGACATGTAACTTATCCTATTATTGCACCAGTCTATAGCATGGGATAAGTGATTTTATCGTATAATTCAGGTTCTATTAACCGCACATATCTCATATTTGCACCAGATGAAAAGAGCACATTTCTGCAATAAGCCAATATCTGCAGTTATCTCATATTTCATAAATATGCACATATCCCCTTCTTGCACCGGGGTCTTCAATTTGTGCAACTTAACGGTATAACCAGATCATTTCCCTAGAATATTCCCCTGGGAATTGGAATACCTGTATTGTGCGAACTTTCCGTGACGTAATCAGAAACTTGTGACCTATAATTAGAATACGGTCGCTGTGTGGAAAAACCAATAATATCACTAATAATCTAATGTCACTAATAACAATGGAAAATCACTGTTCATGAAATTTTAATAAAATCCAGCACGTTCTAGATACATATATATTAAAATCCGTTAATTTTTAGTTATGAGTTATTTAGCTTGAATTATATGATGTCTACAGGGATTTTTTGAGTATTTATGATATTTTTATTCGACTTTTAGTAGAATTTTCATCTTAGTACATTTTTAATGTCTAGGAAGATTTTTTTCAAAATAGCTCAGTTAGTTAGATAGATACTCTGAAGATTTCCCTTTAATATAAGTACGAGGACTTTCAAAATGATTCAATATTTTCGGAGTTCTTCATGATTTTCACACAATTGACATATGACCTTCAACTTGGGCTTATTAGACGCCGAATTTCACAAGCTGTAATCCTATTAGAAGAAAAAAAATCAATACTGTAGTTCAAAAATGATCAGAATTTAAGCAACTTTCAGAGAGCGGGTGTATGATGACTTGCTGAGTAAGTACTTATTGTTAGATAAATTCCCTATTATCAGACAGCGTACAGATTTACCAACATTTTCTTTCTACCTTAATTTTGGGTAACAATGAGCATTAATTGATGTTTAGGAAAAAACCTTACTCGACAAAACACCCTGTACAAATACTGCCATTGAAACCTGCTGTATGTTGTATACCGGATGTTATAGCCAAATGTTAAAGCAACTAATCCGTGCAAATCTTTTTAAGTTCGGGTTCCTAATTCAAAAGCAACAAGATTCCAAAAACTACGAAATTTTGAAGTGGTCCACTAAAATTGACGTTGAGGACAATTTGAAACATAAAATATGAAATTGTACAATGTACAATAAAGTTTTAAAAAGTACAATAAAGTTTTATTATTGAATGCAGTTTTATTCTGACATTTATATTTTCCCTTTCGGTACATTTTCCCATCCAGCTTATCCGTTTGATCAAATAGATGAAACAGTAGTGTTGGTATTTCATGAAATGGCATACACGTATTTCAAAATATATACAGAGCTCCTCGACAATTTTGGGGACAGAACAATTTCGATAGCATTTATTTTTAACAATATTAACATGACAACATATACATTCTTTTAGATTATACAGTGAAGTCCATAAGTAACG